>JAHFWL010000028.1:0-104382 GCA_021292165.1 Shinisaurus crocodilurus
CGCCTAAACATCAGGAAAAATGTCTGACTGTCAGAGCAATAAGACAATGGATCAACTACTAGGGAGGTGGTGGGCTCTCCCACTCTGGAGGCATTCAAGGTGCGGCTGGACAGACATTGTCAGGGATGCTTGACCTGGATTCCTGCATTGAGCAGGGGGTTGGACTCGATGGCCTTGTAGGCCCTTCCAACTCTACTTTTCTATGATTCTATGACCAGTTCAGACCTCTGGCAAAGAGGAAGGGAAAAGCGGGGTGGTGGTGGTGGGAGAGCCAAAATAGATCAAGTGATGGAAAGCAGGGGCGCAGTGCAGGAGCCCTCTGTACGGGATGAGTGG
This sequence comes from Shinisaurus crocodilurus, assembly GCA_021292165.1. Classification (NCBI taxonomy): domain Eukaryota; kingdom Metazoa; phylum Chordata; class Lepidosauria; order Squamata; family Shinisauridae; genus Shinisaurus; species Shinisaurus crocodilurus. Next base: position 337 of record JAHFWL010000028.1, read on the forward strand.
AGATTTCTGGAGAGAGCCATCTGCCCCTCCCACAGCAGCCCGTTGGGCAGGGGAGGAAGAAGCGGGGAGGGAGAAGGGGGTGGCAGAGAGAGGGAGAGAAGGGGTGGCAGAGAGAGGGAGAGTGAGAGAAAGAGGGGCGGCAGAGAGAGGCTTGGGGGGGGACCCTGAGGTTTGCAGAAGTACAAAAAAAAACACCCCACCATCTGGAGGGGGGAACCTAAATGGAGAGAAACACACACACCCCATAGCCCAGTGAAGACTATGCCTGCGCAGTGGGCATGGAAGTGTGCCTGACTGTTGGAAGGAAAATGGGAAACTACTGCAGGGATGTTGAAGAGTCCTTGGCCTCGAGTCACGAGTCGAGGAGAGTCTCGAGTCCTTGGTCCAAACTGGCGAGTCACGAGTCACGAGTCCCTCCCAAAGCTGACTCCACGAGTCCCTATTAAAATCAATGGGGGGGGGGGTGTTTCCCAACAAAATAAGGCTACTTCAGATGTGTGGCTTAAATAAATTCTAGGCACAAGTGTGCCTTTTTATCTCAAAACTCTGCCACTGATTTTGGCAAGAACAGACCAGGCAGACACACCCAAAATAACCAGGCAGGCAGAGGAGGCAGGGAACCCCAAAGCAGGCAGGCAGAGAGGCCTTTGTCTTGGACAATTCAAACTGTTGAACTGGTCAAGAAGAGACCAGGCAGGCAGAGGAGGCAGGGAACCCCAGACAGGCAGGCAGAGGCAGCCAAACCCAAAATGTCTGAAAGGTTGCATTTTAGGGAAATGATTTTAAAAAATAAAATCTTCGCCGGCGATCGCACTTCTCTCCACTCCTTCTGGCACAGCCCAGGGATGTTGAAGAGTCCTCGGTCTCGAGTCCCGAGTCGAGTCTTGAGTCCCATCAAAAATATTGGGACTCGAGTGGGACTCGAGTCAGAGGGGGGACTCGGTCCGACTCACGAGTCGAGTCCTGGAGTCCGAGTCCCCATCCCTGGAAACTAGGTGGGAAGGATCGGGAATGCAGCCTTGTGGAGGAGGGTGCCGCAGGCTGGCTGAATGGACCAGTGAAGAGGAGCACTGCGGTGGCCGTGTGTCCTCTCTTACAGAGAGCAGTTCTCTGTTTGAAGGGCAGCCAGAGGACCTTCCTCTGTTTGAAGGTGTCCTCTGTCTGAAGGGCTGCCCAGTCCGATTCCAGTTTAAAGATAAAGGACCAGAGACCTCTGGCTGATGGGCGGCATGTAATCAATCAATCAACCAACCAACCAATCAGGCGGGGGGAGCAGCAGGGCCCCTGAAGTTGCCGGTCACCCGGACAGCGGACTGAGCAGGCTCAGGGTCACCTGGTCACCGCCTTCTGCACGGTGGTGAGATGTACTGCATTTCCATTTAAATAATTATTATGATTTCTAAATTTGCAAAGTATATGCAGGTTGGTGTCCTCTCTCTCTCTCTCTCTCTCTCTCTCTCTCTTCCCCCCTTTGGTGATGTATTTCCTCTTCTGCAATTCGTAAGTGGCCACCCCTCGGATCGCTCTATACCAGTGATGGCGAACCTATGGCACGGGTGCCACAGCTGGCACGCAGGGACCTCTCTGTGGGCACTCGAGCCATTGGTCACCAGATCGCGAAAAGACGTCCCTTCTGCAAAACACTAATGATCTTGTCTTTCTCACAGTGTGGAACAGAATGATTTTATTCTAGAATTCCTGTTACAGAATTCTTTTCTACATTGTTATCACATTTAAAAGATTTTGAAGAATGATGCAGAGAGCATGGCTTGGATGTAAAGCCCTAACAGTTGACCCGAGTGCTGCATGTGTTGCTCTCAAACTAACGGAGTATGAGTCAAGGTTTGACAAATTATCAGCATGCATGCAATAGCAAAAATCACATTAATTGTGCAAAAGCATGCCCAATGCAACTTTTACTTAATGCAGTGTTTGCAGTCCAAGACATAAAGTGGTTTAAAATGTGGTGTTAGCACGTTTAGTTTTCTTGTTTATCTTGCTCATCCTAGTACAGGTTGATATATTTTTTTTTACACATTTTTCTTTAGAATTTCCTCCTTTTAAAATTTTCTTTTTGTAATTTTATTATCCTGGAAGACAATCTTACTCGGTCATGAGTGATCGCCTACAGTACAGGTTGACTTTTACTTTTACTAGATCCAACACCTGTAGAAGCAGGGAAAGGACCCGGAGCTAAAGCTTGCCCCCATACAATTTCAGTCTGGCATATAATCATATTACAAGTTGAGAATCCCTATCCAAAATACATGTGCCTAATTATTTAAAAAGTTTGTATAAATTCCCTTCAGGCTATGTGTACAATGTAGTACTATAATAATTTTTTGAGTTGATTTTTTTTTCCAAACAAAAAAACTGTTTGTATCATTGAAAGCTCTCGTTATTGTGTTTTCTTTTAAGACAAAAGATGTTAATTAGTTCAGACAACTGTATGAGTTGTTTTTCTAAAACTAAAACCTCGGTATTCAGGTTTAATTGCAGTGTTGGCACTTTGAAATAAGTAAGTTGGTTCTGTGTTGCAGTTTGGGCACTCGGGCTCAAAAAGGTTCGCCATCACTGCTCTGTACGGTGATGTTTGCTTGCAGGTCCCAGTAGTATTTCCAAATTCCAGCTGCTCGGAGGTGGTGGTGTTGGGGGCTGCATCCACATCCTGCTTGTGGCCTTCCCAGAAGCCTCTGGTGAGCTGCCTTGTGGAATGGGATGCTGATTGAGACAGGCCTCCAGCCTGCTCCTGTTTGGCCCTCCTGATGTCCAGGAGTTCTCCTCGAAGGATCACGCCCTGCCTCTGTTTTTCTCTGCCAACCCTGCAGGCCGGTCCCCCTTGTTAACACCAACAGCCACCCCCACCCCCACCCCCAGATCAAAACCAGCCAGGAAACTGAGACCTGCCATGACACTCGAGCCGGTCCCAGCGCCACGAGTTCGGGTTACGCTTTGCAACCTTTCCCCCAGCTGGAAAAAAAAAAAAGGCTTGCCGGGGCAGGGTCAGATCGGTGGCCATTATTAATGCATGATGATGTTCTGATGGAAACAAGGCGCTGGGGGCCGCTCGGGAAGGAGGGGGGGCGACGGGCAAAAGCCTCGTCCCAGTGAGCAGATAGGGCTGGGAGTGCTGGGGCTCAGCGGGTCCCTTCAAGGGGGTGGGGCGTTTTCTGGGACGCCCCCCACCCCCCAAAAAAAGACTTCTGTGCCAAGGAGACCCAGCTTCTGCAATCGGAATACATTTTGCAAGTGAAGGAAACTTTCGTGCAGTTTTCCCCGTAGTCTTATAAACGGTTGAAATGAGGCTTCTTCGTTATGGGCAGGAATTGGTTTAAGCTACAATATGCTGGCATTTGGGGCCTCTTTTGCCTTGGGCCCCGCCCACCACTGGAATGCGGCCCCCGAGAGCTTCTCTGCAATGGAATTTGGCCCTCGGGCCGAACACCCCTGATCTCTGTGATCCTTTCACAACAGCCCTGTATGGCCGGCTGGTGGTATCCCCACGTAACGGACTGGGGACTGCGAGGCGAGCAGATCGCCAAAAGGACCACCAAGAGCACCGTTGTATGAACGCTCTCTCCACTGCATTAGAGCGGTTTATCTGAGAGCTGGTGGCCAGGTGTCCTTTTTTTTTTTTTTTTTTTTTTACAGAGGACAGTCCTCTGTTTGAAAGGCTTCCAAAGGACAGTCCTCTACTTTGAAGGTGTCCTGTATTGGAAGGACTATCCCAGCTTTCCCCAAGCGGGCACCCTCCAGATGTTGGACTACAGCTCCCAGCATGCCCCAGCTAGCTATGCTATGCTGGCTGGGGCATGCTGGGAGTTGTAGTCCAACACATCTGGAGGGTGCCCGCTTGGGGAAGGCTGGGCTATCCAGTCCAAATCCAGTTTAAAGATAAAGGACTGTCAGAAGGAAGAGTTGAAGGGCCTTTCAAGTTGCCCATCAACGGCAAACGGAGCAGGTGGGGTGCACCGTTTTTCTCCTTAAATTAGCATAATTATTTCTAAACTTGCAGGTGTACAAATGAACATGTGCAAATTTTGTGCAAATGGGTGTCCCCTTTTTTTGGTGATCCGTGTCCTCTTTTGGGGGGCATCTCACAAGTGGCCATGCTATGAGAGCGGCTTCCCCTAGAAGAGCTTTGAAGCGATCTAAAAAGATAGGCCTCCCAGAGCAGTGCTGACTAAACGGGAAGGGTCCAGGCATGGGACACCCCCCCATCTCCCCCCCCCATAGTTGGGCCGCTTCAGGGTTCTCCCTGGCTTGCAGCAGGAGCTGTTCACGAATAAATGGGGTTGCATCCAATATGAGTCTAGCTTTAGACCCACTAATTGAAATGGGTTTACTCGAAGTAGAACTAATATGGGATACAACCCATGGCCTGGTGCTCACCAGATGTTTTGGACTCCAACTCCCAGCATTCCCGACTGCTGGCTGGGGCTGATGGGAATTGAAGTCCAAAACGTCTAGGAGGAGACCATGTAAGAGAAAGCTGCCATAGAGGGATCCACCAGTTTGCTTTGTACGATGCAATTTTATTGATGGTGATTGTAAGCCGCTTTGAGGGGGGCGCTGTCATGGCGGGGAAGTGGCATATCGAGTGTTGTCAAGGAATGAATGAAGGAAGGAAGGGTATCTGTGATGAACCATAAACCTGGATCGTACCATCTGAGTTGCTACTCTACGCCAGTCCTCAAATGTACAATGTTTGCTGAGCGAAATCCTCCGGTGGCCTCTCTTGGGTTCAGCCCTCACATCAGCACACTGTATTTATTTATTTATTTATTATATTTATTAATCGCCCATCTGGCCGGTCACCCGGCCACCCTGGGCGATGTACAATTAAAATACAATAAAACAATACAATAAAATATAATAATAATTAAAACAATATAAAAAGTTCTTTTAAAAACCTAACCCACCCCATATTCCCGCCTGAACAGCCATGTTTTTAATGCACGGCGGAAGCTCATCACGGAGGGGGCATGGCGAAGGTCACTAGGGAGGGAGTTCCATAATGTGGGGGCCGCCACAGAGAAGGCCCTCTTCCTAGTCCCCACCAGCCTGGCTGCTCTGGCTGATGGGATAAGGAGAAGCCGTCCGTGGCAGACCTTGTTGAGCGGACCTACTTGATGTTGCTGGAGGCACTCCTTGAGATAAGCTGGGCCGGAGCCGTGTAGGGTTTTAAAGGTCAAAACCAACACCTTGAATTCGGCTCGGCAAGCAACTGGTAGCCCAGTGCAACTCATTAAGCACTGGCGTGATGTGATCACGCCGGCGGCTGCCCTTAATCAGGCGAGCCGCCGCGTTCTGTACCAGCTGAAGCTTCCGGACCGTCTTCAAGGGTAACCCCACGTAGAGCGCATTACAGTAGTCTAGGCGAGAGGAGACCAAGGCATGAACCACTGATGGGAGCAGGTGATTAAGAAGGTAGGGGCGCAGCTGCCGTATCAGATGGAGTTGATACAGCGCCGCCCGGCTCACAGCTGCCACCTGAGCCTCCATGGACAGCTGGGAGTCTAGAATGACCCCCAAGCTGCGGACCTGGTCCTTCAGGGGTAGATGTACCCCATTCAGCACCAGGTCAACATCCCCTAACCTCCCTTTGTCCCCCACCAGAAGTACCTCGGTCTTGTCGGGGTTCAGTTTCAGCATGTTCCTTCCCATCCAGCCAGCCACTGACTCCAGGCACTTGGACAGGGTCTCAGCCTGTAGCGCAGGCTTTAGGTGCTGGGCCTTTATAATGAACGGACTTGCCCAGTCGGCACCGGTGGAGACCACCGTCTCTCCCTCCCTGTCGCGCTGGGCCTTTATTTATTCATTTGATGTGTACCCCGCTTTTCTACCATGAAAAGTGGCGCTCGTGGCAGCTGACAATCATAAACAACACTCAATTAAAATGATGCATCGAAACACAATAGAAGCACAGCAATAACAGAATAAGAACGGCCTGCAGCCCAACAGACCCGCTCACGCACCAAAGGCCCGCTTGAATAAAGAGGTCTTTGCCTGCCGACTCTACAGTGATAGCCTTGCGATAATGAAATATTGATGGCGTCTTGGTTGCACAGAGCAGGGATGAGATCACCTCCTTGTGGGAGGTGGCGAGTTGGGCACCAGGGCTGAGAGGAGAGACAGGCTGGGCCCCCGATGCCCCCAACTCAAAGAGCACTGTCTGGGCAAGCTTGCTTCTGGACAGGACGCTTTTGGCCCCCGGACCATCTGCACCGCCACCTTGAGCTGCTGTAGAGACAACTGCTGGAATGTTTGCTCCCTCCTTAAACCAGTTCAGTCTCGAGTGATGTTGTTGGCATACAGCAGGGGTGCAGAATGTCCTGCCCGTGGGACTAATCCGGCCTGCGGAGGTTTTGCATCCGGCCCGCCAAGTCTCCTTGGATTCCTCCAGGAGGTGGGGCTACATAGGCAAAGCCAGGGTCCCCAAACTATTTGGACCTGTGGGTGCATTTGGGAATTTGAGAAACTGCCATGGGTGCCACCACAAAATGGCTACATGGCAGATGTGGCTAGTCACATAATGGCTGCCGTGTGGGCCTGGCTAGTCAAAAGTGAGCTAAAGAGTTGTTGTTGGGGGGGTGGGGAGAAACAGCGAGGCGAGAGACTGGGAGGGAGGGAGAAAGAGCAAGGCCAGAGGCTAGAAAGGGAGAGAAAGAAGGGTGCCCTAATGTTTCCCAGGGTTTTTCTTAAAACAGTTTTTTTTTTTAAGGGGCAGGAAGGGGAGAGATTCATGGGAGCCAACTGGCGGTCCCCGCAGGCACTGCGTTGGGGACTCCTGGGCTAAGCCTGCCCGAATGGTGGATCTTGGATGGCGGCGTATGGTGTGCCAGGAAGTTCTGCATTGTTGCTGGTCATGTTTAGAACTGGGCATGGGTTCAGAGGAGGGCAACAAGGATGATAAAGAGACTGGAAACAAGGCCCTATGAGGAGAGACTGAAAGAACTGGGCATGTTTAGCCTTCAGAAGAGGAGACTGAGGGGAGATATGACAGCACTCTTCCAGTACTTGAAGGGTTGTCACACAGAGGAGGGCCAGGATCTCTTCTCCACCGTCCCAGTTTGCAGGACACGGAATAATGGGCTCAAGTTACAGGAAGCCAGAATCCGGCTGCACATCAGGAAAAACTTCCTGACTGTCAGAGCAATACGCCAATGGGACCAACTACCTGGGGAGGTGGTGGGCTCTCCCACACTGGAGGCATTCAAGGTGCAGCTGGACAGCCATCTGACTCAGGGATGCTTTGACCTGGATTCCTGCACTGAGCAGGGGGTTGGACTCGACGGCCTTGTAGGCCCCTTCCAACTCTACTTTTCTATGATTCTATGATTCTATGTATTGTGGCATGTTCAGTACCCACAGAAGGCTGAGTGTTGTGGGAGGGAGGGGGAATGGAATGGCATATCGTGGAGGAAGACATGGCTGGCTGGAACCCTGAACAGGAGCACTCCATGCGGCAACATTTTGTTCCACTTGTCGAATGCTTAGTGCAGATGGCCTTTGGAACATGCGCTTGGGCACAGGAACCACCACCCAACCAAGCATCTGGTTTCCCAACGGTAATTCTTATCTTTTAATTTTGCATCAGACCTCAAGGACACAACACCGCCCGCCACCCGTTTTTTTTTCTCGCCAGGAAGCTGTTGTGTCTTGAGTTGCGCTGCTACCAATCTCCTGCGCTTCCGTTTGATGCTACGTGAGCAAGGACCTCATCTTAATGCCCTTTTTCCATTTTCTGTAGCGTCTGATGATGTATTTATTTATAAAATATTTATATCCTGCTTTTTGCACTTTTTAACAAAGTCTCTCTCCCTTTGAATAAAACATTAGCCATTTAAAATAAAATAAAATAAAATGACAATAAAATGACAATAAAAATGGCCAAACGGTGAAACTAGGAACAAAAATGAGTCAGCTGCCGTTCATCATCTTACTGGTCCATGGCTCAAAGACCCCGTGGGGAAAAAGCAAACGTACCTTAGCACAGTCTTCTCCAACCTGTCGCCCTCCAGATGTGTTGGACTGCACAGCTAGCTGAGGGCTTATGGGAGTTGTAGTCCCACACAACTGGGGGGGACACAAAAAGTTGGGGAAGTCCGGTCAGAGTGTCAGATTAAGGCTAGGCAGACCCAGGTTCAACTCTCCACTCCGACATGTGGCTCACTGGCTGACCTTGGGCCAGTTATTTTTCTCACAGCCTTGCCTACCTCAGAGGGTTGTTGTGAAGGTTACAGGCAGCAGAGAGAGAGAGAGAGAGAGAGAGAACCGTGTCTGCTGTCCTGAGCTCCATAGAAGAAGGACAGACTAAAGAGATAATACATGAGAAACGGCATATAATTGTGGCCTAAAAAAAGGCCCCGACCCGCACACTCATCTGTTGCATCTCACATGGCAAGGGAAAGTGTGGATCCCGAAGGTTTGGTCATCCAAACAGCTGGGAGAAGATGGCCCTTAAGGTATCCTGTGCCTCACATTGCCTAAAGACCTGCACAGAATTCATTTCACAGCAGGACCATACCAAACCGAGATTCGGTACAGGTGGCTTTCTGGGGCATCAGAATTCGAGAGGGGCAGGGCTGCTCTGTGAGATGCTTGGTGGGCGGAAAGGGGGGACACTCCCTCCCCACATAAACTGGGGGGCAAATATGGATATATATACATACACATACACATGGTGCGCACACAGGATCTTTCTCCTCCTTCAGAGTACATGGTGCTTTATAGAGTGTCATAAACAAAAGAAGTCTTTGCCCACAAGGAGCTTACTAGAATCTAAACTTCAGCAGAGGGGAAGATAACTGGTTGGAGGGAAGGTCGACGTCCGGGGAACGAGTGGCGCATACAGAGGCTTGGTTACCACTGAGGGTGAGGAATATGGGTTTAAGATTAAGAATAGAGTGTCTCACACACTGGATAAGCAATGAGTCCATCGTGATGCACCTTTGGCTTGTCCTAGCAGGATCTCCTGGGGGTGCGTACGGTACAGGAGCGTGTGGCGTGTGAAAAGGCAAGAGGCGGCCATCTCGTGGACCGTCAGCCATTTTGTGCCCTGCCGCAGCTCAAAACGGAAGGGGGCAGCCCCTCGCCCATTTCCCCAAGGATGTTTAGCGAGAGAGGCAAGCGGAAATCCACGCAAGGGTCCACCCCGGGAAGAGGCTGCACCCCCTAACCAATCTTCTGCTCGCGTTCCGGGCCTCCCAACACTCTTCTTGCGTGTTTTGGGAGCTCATCCGTTTCTGCTAATGGAAGATAAGAACGAGCAAAAGCAATCGATATTCAAGGAGGCCGGCGGGTTAGTGCTGCAAAACAGGAAGCTGGCGAGAGGCCTTTGCTGCGGAGCTCTGGCTCTGGGCTCAGCGTTGCCACCTGATCTATGTTATCAATCACAGTTTTTCCATCCCCCGGTCCATTAAGATGACGTCACCGCCATCATGGTCCCCATCGCGGCCACCTCCACCTGAGCCCAGCGAACAGGCTCGGTGGCAGATTTAAGCCTCTCTCCCCAAAGGAAACAGTGGCTTGAAATTAAAAAGCAAACACAACAAACACCAAAGGGAAAACCGCCCTCATCTTCTCGCTGTCCTGTGGCATCTGCCCTCGGGAACGAGGCGGACAGAAAAGACCCTCGAGGGCACTGCAGTCACATGAGCCGAACTGCGGGATGGTCGGTGGTGGACCAGACGACCGCCAGTCTAGAGCCCATTTCATGAATGAATGGATGTAAATATCTACCTAAAATGATTTCTAGGCCTCCTTTAAGGGTGGTGGAGCCCACTCAAGGCGACATGCAAGATAGAAACCATGCAAAATGGATGCAATTTTTTTATTAAAAAAAAAAAAATCCATAAAAACACGTTTCAATAAAATCCAGAAAAAACAGAGATTGCCGGTTAAATTGTTAAAAATTAAACGTTATCAATAAAAATCAATGGCCCGACTTAAGGGGAGGCCAGCAAAAACAGGTGGGTCTGCCCTTCTTTTCCTTTTGTCTAGGGCAGTGTTTCTCAACCTTGGGTCCCCAGATGTTTTTGGCCTACAACTCCCAGCATGCCCCAGCCAGCTATGCTGGCTGGGGCATGCTGGGAGTTGTAGGCCAAAAACATCTGGGGACCCAAGGTTGAGGAACACTGGTCTAGGGTGAGGTGGCATTGCCAAGGTCAAAACAGCAGCATTCAAATAGAAGAGTCTGTCTGTCTGTCTGTCTGTCTATCAGGGCCATGGCCCAGTGCTTTGCATGCAGAAGGTCACCAGTTCAATCCCCCGGAGTATCTCCAGATAGGTCTAGGAAAGAATCCTGCCTGAAAACCCCGGAGAGCCACGGCTGCCAGCCAGTGTTGACGGCACTGGGCTAGGTGGACCAAGCGGGGTCTGACTTGGTAGAAGCCGGGCCGGATTAACATAGGGGCGATTGGAGCAGCAGCCCCAGGCCCATAACAGAAAATAGGCCCACAATATAGGGACACCCGGCAGGATTTGAGTTAGCTCAGATCGTTATCATTCAGCATAATTAATGATTTTTTCAAGATTAGAAAGGTGTTCTAAGCACATCTGCCTTACAGGCTTGAGGCAAGACCTAGCAAGAACTGTTGTTCTCAAATTAGCATTTCGGTAGCTTTTTGCATTTCAATCACTGTTACTACATTTCTTTGAAGCACATGGGGGGGCTTGCTAGGGTCTGTAATATTCAGATTCAGAAGGGACCTCTCTCTCCAGCCTTGAGCAAAAGATCTTTCTGATTCGCAGCTCAATTGTTCAAATGCTAGTCTAACAAAAAAAACAAAAACGAAAACGAAACAAAGCAACAAGAACAACACAATTATTCTTGGTCAAGCAAAGCCTCCTGGCTTTTTGTTGTGGCTGCTTTTTCTTTTTTAATAAATAAATTTGGGGGAAAATTTGGAAGACCCTTACTGATGAGCTGCAGGAGTTTTTGAGTTTTGGCACTTTAATGGTAATTAAAATATTTAATTTGTTTTAATATAAAATTGCGTCTTCATTTTATTTATTTCCATAAAAAGGCCCACCAAAATCCTCAGCACCAGGCCCATAATGCTCTTAATCCGGCCCTGGGTAGAAGGCAGCTTCCTGTGTGTCTACAGCTGAATGCAACCCCCCCTGTTTAGTCAGAGGCAGAAGAATCCCATATGTTCATAGCAAGCCACCAGGGAACACCGGGCAGGCCTCTGTGAAACACAGGCCCTTTCCGTTGCCGGCTGCAGCGTACTGGCCCAGATGGGCACGCTGGTCTGACCGAGCAAGGCAAAGGCGTTCCTTAGATCCTTAAATACAGCCACATTCAAGGGTGGGCCACGTGTGGGTGTGTGCCGAGAGCAGGTGAGAACAGCCGCAGCAGTTGGACGTCCCTCCGCAAGCTTTTTTTTGACGTTTACACGTTGCATTTTAAATATCACGTTTTGTGGCTATCCCGTGTCTCACTTGGTGCAAGCCGCTTCTTTGGCGGGGCCTAATTCGTTTCCGTGCAGGGGCCCCCCGCCCCGTCCCCTTGGCGTCTGCCCACCCTACTGACTCCCTGGGCAAGAGTCCATCATGCTGGCGATCCCTGCTTGCTTTAGCTCAGGTCTGAAACGGAGGGTGACGTGGCCGGTCTGTGACGGGGGTCTCCCAGCACCCCCCCTCCCCTGCCTTTAAAGCAGCCACGGGGGGGGGGGGGTTCCGTATTTTCTTTCGTTCTCAGAAAAAGCGGCACCAGGGCAGGGGGCCAAATTGGGGTTCTTCAGATGGCAATGCCCCATTTTCCCTGGTCCTGCCCCCTTCCCCCAACTATAGGGTGTTTGGTGGTTTTCGGGCTCCCCCCCCCCCAAAGCCTTTCCTGTGGTTTAGTTACTGGCAGGAAGAGCGTTAAGCTAAAATATGCTGGTAATGTTTGTCTTTCTGGCCCCGCCCCTTTTGCCCTTGGCCCCGCCCACCACTGGTATGCCCCCCCCCGCCCCGAGAGCTTCTCCAACATGGAATCCGGCCCTCGGGCTGAAAGAGGTTCCCCAGCCTTGCACTAGGGCAGAGTTCTCCAACCTTGGGTCCCCAGATGTTTTTGGCCTACAACTCCCAGCATGCCCCAGCCAGCGTAGCTGGCTGTAGGCCAAAAACATCTGGGGACCCAAGGTTGGAGAACACTGCCCTAGGGGAACAGGTGCTAGTTCTTCTTCTCTGCATGGTTTCCCTGTTCTAAATTGACCCCAGTCTGCCATGGAATGCAAGAGAGCTACCAGTGTTATGGCTGGATACGTCTCCATACCCAGTGCCGTCCCAAGACGTTTTGCTGCCTGAAGCAGAGCCCGAGTGATGCTCCCCCTCCCCTCGTGAGGGCCGACACTTTTAAAAGCCTTGGCTGCATCATTCAGACATCAGTTCTGGCATTCATCTACTGCCCACCTACCTTCATGGTGCCGCCTGAAGCAACTCGCTTCACTCTGCTTTATGGCAGGGCTAGACCTATAAGTATCAGCGGTGGGGGGGGGGGGATTTAGATAGGGGAAATAAAAAAGGAGGAAAGAGTTACACACACACACACACACAGTGCTACCGCCCTAATCAGAACCAGAGCTCCCAGTGGCTGCCTTAAAATGGGAAAAATAAGTTGGGAGATCCGATTATGGATTTCCAATGCCATTTGTGTTTTGCCCTCCTTCACATAGAAATATATTATGGCTTGGCACACACACCCCCCATCTCAGAAGGGATGTTCCATCCTCTGTGAAAGTGATGGGGGGCGGGAGACTCCTGCTGCTTCTGACATTGTGTCAGCACCTGCAGTTTTGAAAAGTAATAAGATTAACATGATTAACCCCCACCCCAAAAGTGTTGTCCAATTAAGTGGGGGCTGATTTTAAAAGTTTTTAATGGATCCATCTAAACCAGTTAATTGCTGAAAGGTTGCAGCCTAATCCCCCGATATCTAGTTTTCTGTAGAGGATTTTTTTTAAAAAAAAATATCCGTGGAGGAGTAGACAAGAAAATCATCCCCACCTGCACCGTGAGATGGTACAGCCCAGACACAGACCATTTCTGGCCCATCTTGGGTTGGCCACCCCCACCCCCCCTTGGAGAGGCTGGTGGTGACTATATGTATAAAATAGAACCAAAGCGATCAGTCAGTATGAGAAAGAAAGGCTGCCTCGGATAAAGTAGAAGAAATTCTGGCTGTGGATGGAGGAATCTACACCACCGATTACACGACAGACTGATGGACGCTGAAAGACCATCAAACGTAGATTAGGAGTTACAGTATTTTTCCATGTATAAGACTATACTTTTTCCTAAAATCGCTAGCTAGACTAAAAATTGAGGGTCGTCTTATACACGGAAATAAGCCGAGGAGAGAACCGCGCGGTTGCAAAACTGCCCAGTGGGGGGCGTCTTATACATGGGGGCATCTTATAGACGGAAAAATACGGGTATGTTAAATCAAATGTATTAGTTTAAGTCACTGTCAGTGTAGATCTGTAACTGCACTGGTTAGAAGATCTTGAAATCTGGGTGACGAATTTGTAACACGTTTTCGTGGTGGGTTGTAAGGAATATTGTTTTCAGTCGTATGGTTTATTTATAATAAAAAAAATCGATTCCAAAAATAAATAAATAAATCTATTCCCAGTGTCAGTGGGGCTCCTTATCCATTGCAGCGTGTATTCCGAGCTCTATAGGAGCTATCCATGGTGCAGAACCCAGGAGTTTTTGGGGATGGGGTACAGCGCCATGGATAGCTCCTATAGAGCTCAGAGTAAAAGCTGTAACAGATGAGGAGCCCCACTGACTTCGCCTCCTCTGCCCTTCCCACTGGTTTCATGGTTCCCTGGATTCTGTACAGTCGTCCCCCCCCACAATTCTAAAAGGTTGAAATGCATCTCCTAAGCCTTAGCACCTGGTATGGTGAGAGCTTTAAGCTAAAATATTCTTGCACTTTAATTATTTTGGGGACATTGGCCTGCCCCCTTTCGCCTTAGGCCCTAGCCCACAGGGGAATATGGCCCCTTGAGAGCTTCTCCGAAACGGAATTCTTCCCTCAGGGCGAAAGAGGTTCAGCGCTGCTGGGCTAGAGTCTTCGCACTGGGGTTCCTGCACCTTTCATAGTTGTGCAGAAGAGGGAATCTCAGCCAGTGTTCGGAGGGAAGTACCAGTAAGGCTGGGCTCTTCTGCTTCCCAAGCTCCACTTCTAGATCCATCGCCTGGCCATTTCCCGCAGTCCAGATCCTGCAAGGATTTCTGGACTATCTTCCCTTAAGCTGGGCTGCTCCCCGAACTGTGGTGACCCACCCACCCACCCACCCGGACTTTGGAATGCCCTCCCAAAGGAGATCCGACTGGTGACGACTTTGCTTTCCTTTCGGTGCCAAATGAAAATGTTATTTATTGCCCCAGCATTTTAACATTTTAGAATTTTACCATTTACAGTTTAAGGCACAATCCTATCTATGCATGTTGAGACAGAAAAAAGGGCCTACAACTCCCAGCATGCCCCAGCCAGCTATGCTGCCTGGGGCATGCTGGGAGTTGTAGACTCTTTTTCTGTTGTAACTTGCATAGGACTGTCTGTGCCCTTCATTTATTTTTAAGCTGAATCCAGTGCTGTATTTCCGTTTGGCTCGCTGGTTGAAGAGTTTCTGTTTTAACTGGTCTTTTCATGTGTAATTGCAGGGTTTTTATATTTGGTTTGTTTGTTTTTAATGTTTTGTACGCCGCCCGGCCGCCCTGGGATCCCTTGTGGATGAAGGGCAGTTTATTATACCTGCTGGAAATAAATACCTAAGTGGGCTGGGAAGTAGAGCTGGGAAGTGTCCTTCTCGCTGGGTCCTCATCCTGACTCAACCAACAACAAAAAGCCCTGGGGCACCTGGTGACTGGCAGGATTATTGCCACATGAATTCCATAGGCAAGAGCCTCTGTGACCGCATCAAATGCACAGAAAACTCTTGCCTTCTGATGGTATTGATTTCAGCTAAAAGCAATTGCCTTTTTCTATTCTGAGTCTCTCCTCAGGATTAGCATGAAAGCCGCTGCTTATATAAAAATCACTCACAATAAGCAGGGAGTACACATTGTGTGTGTGTGTGGGGGGGATTCTCTCTACAGATGCTCTGTACATGCTCAGAGACACAGAGTTGATTGTAGCTTCACAAGATTCAGAGCTAGTACTGAAAACAGGTGCTGGGGAGACATTAGGCTCTGTTTGTATTAAAGGGTGCGTTTAACACAGATGTTGTTGGACTACAACTCCCATCACTCCTCACCATTGGCTCTGCTGACTGGGGCTGATGGGAATTGCAATCCACCACTGTCTGGAGGGCCACGCGGTCCCCACCCACGTTCTAACAAAATACAGCCCTCGCTGCTACGTTTCATGTTTTTTAAAACCCATCCAATGATTGAGAATAGGGATGCCATTTTTTTTTTTTTTTTTGGAAAGACGAATATAGAAGTAGAACTTGATTTTATTTTATTTTTTTTAAAAAATATGTTTACAGAGAAACATCAGCAAAAGGGCCCTTGCCCCAAGGAATTTACAATCTGGGTTTCAACAGATTGTGGTGGTGAGACAAGAGACAGGAGGGCGGGAAGGTATGGATGCGTATAGAACTATAGATGCGTATATATGGATGCGTATAGAAGGTATAGAACTCAGGAGATCTGGGTTCTAGTCCCTGCTCGGCCATGAAACTCACTGGGTGACTTTGGGCCAGTCATGGTCTCTCAGCCTAACCTACCTCACAGGGTTGTTGTGAGGATAAAATGGAGAGGAGGATTACCGTATGTAAGCCACCTTGGGTTCCTTGCAAGAAAAAAGGTGGGGTATAAATATAATAAACAAACAAACAAACAAGGGCTTAATAGGAGCAAATGCAGTTACTACGCAGACTTGAGTTGAGTTTCCACCTCCCCTTTTAGGGAATAGGTATTACCCTTAAGGGCATGACTGGCTGGGGCATGCTGGGAGTTGTAGGCCTATTTTCTGTCCAAACTTGCATAGGATTGTGCCTTAATCGTATTTTTCTCCCAATACATCTGCATTTTGAATACATATCTTTTGGTGCCTTGCATCTTTCAGTATTGATTTTAATTATGTCAGCTTACTAGAGCAGCCTTTCCCCTGGCCAGTTCTCTCCAGTTGTGCTGGACTACAATTCCCCCCATCCCCATATGATGGGAGATGTAGTCCCCCTGGAGACTGTACTACAAGCTGAGAGAGAGGAGATCTACTTTTCCCAGGGCTTGCCTCCATCTATCATCACTTCTGTTCTGAATTGTATTGTTGTGGTGATGGTGGCGACTAGGATTATAATTGTTATAAAACAACAACAGATAGCCCTGTAAAAGAACACTACACAACCGGTTATCATCTTCCCAATTGGGATCCTTTTTCAAAAGGCCTGGGAAAATCTGGCATCCTCCATCATGTATTTATGTGGTTTTGAACCTCTTTGTCAGGTGGACTCATATTCCAACCGGAAGAGAGACTCCGTGGAAAACGGGGCATGTACCCCACGTGGCTAAACTGACACACACACCCAAGCCCCTGTGCAGGTCTACTCGGGAGTAAATCCCGCCGACTCCGTTGGCGCTTAATCCCAGGCAGGTGTGCAGAGGATTGCGTTTAGGCTAGAGTGAAGATCCAGGAAGCCCAATAATCTTGAAGCCGCAACAAGAACAACAACAACAAAATGCGAATCACTCGTTAATTCTCGGAGCGGATCTATCGGGTTCCACCAGCAGCCCGTCAACCCGTTTGCCGCCTGCTCAGTCCTGGTGCTGGTGCTGGTGCTGATGCGAGTGGAGATGGGTGAGGGGGCTGCGGAAATGCTTCTTTTGATCTCGGCCATTCTTGTCGTCGCTTTTCCAGCCATGATGAGGCCCCTTCTGTATTTGTCTTTTTCTTTTTAATTCAAAATTATTTCTTTTGGATTCTGCTGCAACTAAAAACCCTTAAAAAAACAAAAACACAAACTTGGTTGTGGAATGGGGAGAGCAAGGAAGACCCCCCCCCCAATAATGGAATTATTTCCCTCTGCCGGCGTGCCTCAGCCGCCAGCAGACGCGCCCCCCCCCGCCTTCCTCCGATGCTTTCCCACTTTAATCCTAAACGGCAGGTCAGGCTTTTAGCAACCCGATCCCGCCTCGGGCGGGCCCTCTTTCTCCGCCGACTGGTCCAACTGGTTTGGGTATCCGTCATTCCCAATTCCTTCCCGGACGCATTTCTATAGAAGCCCTTTTCAGATTCTCCCTGTCTCTCTCCACTCCCCGCTCCTCCATCCTGAGTTCACGCACAAGCAGGCAAAAAAAATAATAATTAAAAAAAATAAACATTCAGACCCGTGAAAACACACACACACCGGCCGGAGCTTGGCCCAAATCGCGTGCAAGGGGAGGAAAGGAACTGAGGCCGGTTCACTCCTGACTGGCACCATCGCAGAGGGCACATCAACGCCCGAGAAGGATCAGACCGCCTCACGCGCGCCATGCTTTCTTGAACGGAGTCCGTTCACACAACCATCGCGTGCACGGAAATCAAGTGCTGCCCCCCCCCTGCACGTGTGGATCGGCCCATCGTTACGAAGGGGAAGGGAAATCCTACTTTGCCTCCGGTCCTTTGGGGATGGAATGACGTCCCAAGGAAGGTAGCTGGATCGGAACAGAAGAACGAGAAAGGACCAGGAGACCCGGACCAGGAGACCCGGACCAGGAGATCCGGGCCTGGCCACCCCATCCCCCCCTTTTAGCATCAACAGCGAGCCCTCTCCTCGCCTTCTCGAATCTCCATTGACCGCGTTTCCTCGGCAGTCGAGTCACGTCGATGCCCGCGGGACTTACTTGCAGGGAAGCCTGTTTACAGCGCAATCCTAGGCATGTCTACTCAGAAGTAAGTCCCACTAAGTTCAGACCAATCGCCCCACGATTTGTCCGCTTAAGGCGCAATCCTAGGCAGGTTTAGACAGGGGGGGAAAACGTCTGACTGGGGAATGCCGGGCGTCGTAGGACTTTTTCCTGTCTCAACATGCCTAGGATTGCGCCCTGAGTCGATTAAGCGGTGAGATTGATTGGTTGATTGATTGATTAAATAATTAATCCCCCCATTACCTGGCCATCATATATATATTTTTTTGAAAAATCCATCCATTCATTCGTCTGTCATAGGAAATGGATGGAGGCCTCACTCTCGCTCCCCCCCAAAGACCGGCTTCTCAGTGGGAAATGTATTTATTTATTCATTCATTTTCTATACCGCCCAACAGCCGAAGCTCTCTGGGCGGTGTACAACAATCAATTTAAAAACAACAACAACAATAAAATGCAGTTAAAAATATAAACAATAAAAACGTTATAAAAATTTAAAACCAATTTTTTAAAAAATCACTAAAACAAGTTGATAAAAACAAGACGGCTAAAAACAATTTAGTCGATCAACCAATTAATGGATGGGTTCAATTTCCGTACATTTGCATGGGGGAAAGCAAGTCGTTCTAGAACGGGGGAAATCTTATATTTTCTTTCTTTCAAGACGTCTTTCTTGGTGGTGGGGGGTTTCTTTTAGAGGAGGAAGAGGCCTTCCGCTTCTCTCACTGCCAGCCACGCCCCCCCCGGAGGGCATGCCTCTTCTTAAAGGGCCCTTAAATTTTTAAACGCCTCCCTTTAGCGACACGCACACTGGCCGTTTTCCTAGCTACTTGCATTAAAAAATAATCTAAAAGACCCAATCATCTGCTTTGAGCCACGCTTTGATTGAATCTGTCGCAAGCTTGTCCCAAAAAGGAGCTTGCTCTTTGGCTACTTTTTTGGGGGGGCGGCGGGGGGGGGGAGCAGCAGCGGCAGGCCTTGCCCGGGTTAGCCTGAAGGGCAGCCGGGGAGGCCGGAGCGGAAACACAGAGACGGAGAGGCCTGTTCGGCGCCTGGAAGGAGCTTGGGAAGCGGCCTTGCGCCGAGTCGGGCCCGGGGCGCGCCCCGCCCAGTACGGTGGACGCGGACGGGCAGCGGCGGCGGCGGCTCCCCGGGGGCTTCAGGCAGGAGTTTTCCCAGCCCCGCCTGGAGATGATGCCGGGATCGAGCCGGGGGTCCTCCTGCGTGCAAACCAGGCTGCCGAGAGGGGCGGATTCGTCGAGCGCCATCGGTGCGCAGCGCAGGGGAACAACGAGGCAGGGCCGGCGCCGGGCGCCCGGCTGGCGGCTTCCCTCTCAAACGCACGAATGCGCAGACACGCTTCTTACTCTTTCTTCTCCACATCCAGGTTTCTTTCTCTCCCTCCCTCCGTCCCTCCCTCCCTCCGTCCCTCCCTCACTCACTCACTCATTCACTCGCTCTCTGGCACGCACATGTACATTTCTTTCTTTCTTTCTCCCTCATGTTCCGCCTTTCGTTCGTTTCCTTCCTTCCCTCTTGTTCCGTCTCTGTCTTACGTCTCTCACTCTCTTTTGGTAGCAAGTCGGGAAACAAATAAAAAACCCCACATAAAATAAAACACAGATACATTTCTTTCTCCTCCACGTTCCATTTCTTTCTTTCTTTCTTTCGCTTCCTTCCCCCACATATCCCTTTTTAAAAAAAATTATTTTTAAATCCTCTCTTCCCCACAACCCACCCCCCAATCTCCGGACTCCTGCGCCAGCTGTCCACCCACCCCCCCACCCCCGTGCTGGTGTGACCGCCACGCCCGACGGCTGTCACCCACTTCTCCGGCCGCCGGGCCTTCCTCCTCCTCCTCCTCCTCCTCCTCGGCGGCACTCAGCAGCCCCCCCCCCAGGGCCCAGATGCCCGACCCGTCGGAGGGGGCCGGAGGCGGCCTTAAATTTTTAAACGCCTCCCTTTAGAGAGAGACACACACAAAGGGGGGGGGGGAAGCAGAAGATCTGGTTCCGGCCCCCCCCCGGGGGGGGGGGCTTTGCCAAAAAGAGACGGAAAGGGCTCCGCGAGCGCCCCGTCGGAGAAACCGGATCCTGGGCACGGGCTGCCAAGCGCCGGCTCGGGTGTCCGCGCGGGAGGGGCCGCGGGGGGATCTCTTTTCTCCTGCCAACGGTGTCCGGTGAGCGACAGCAGGCAAGTGGGCACAAAGCGGAGCGGAGGGGAGGAGGGCGCCCCCCCCCGCCTTTGGGGAGCTGTATAAATTCCCTCCGGAGCGGACCCCGAAGGAAGCGGAGCCAGCAGCGGCAGGAGGAGGAGGAGGAGGAGGAGGAAGGCCGTCGGGGCCGTCCAAGGGGCGCCATCGCCCCCCCCCTTCGCACACAGACGCGGGTTCCTCCCCTTTGGCCGGCGGGACAGCCCGTCCGAGGGCGAAGCATCCCCGCGGGCTGGCCCGGCCTTGCAGGCGACGGCGCCGCCCGAGGAGAGCAGGTAACGCGCTCGGCCCTCGTGCTACTGCGGCGGCGGCGCGGGGATTCGGCCTCGGTAAGGGCCGGCGGCTCCGCTTCCCTCCCTCCGCGCTCGCCCAGCACCTCCGCCGCGGGAGCGGAGGAGGAGGAGGAGGAGTGAAAGTGACGTGGAACTCGATCCGAGCCACCGTCCCCGGAGGGGAGGGAGACTGGAGCGCGTGGCTGCGCCCCAGATGGAGCACGTCGGGGGGGGGATGCGAGAGAAAAGGGGTGTGTGGGGGGGGGAGTGAAAGGGAGAGAGACACGGAGAGGGAGAGACAGAGACAGTCGATATAGGATGGGAAAGAAAAGGGGGGATGTGGGGGGGGAAATGAAAGAGAGACAGAGAGAGACAAGAGAGAGACAGAGGATGCTACAGAAAAAGGTGGTGTGGGGAGAATGAAAGAGGGAGACGCACACAGAGACACAGACAGACAGACAGACAGACAAGCCAGTCAAGAGGATGCGAAAGAAAAGCGGTGTGTGTGGGGAGAGAGAGACGCACAGAGACAGAAAGAAACACACACAGAGAGACAGAGACAGAGAGGCAGGTGAAATAATACATGTAGTAAAGTTTTCGAGAGAAATCCTCAAAAATATTAGCATGATGAACTCTATTAATACTTCAAATGCCTTCGAACAAAACATGAGCGCAAGAACATGGGAATATTTATTTATTTATTTATTATAGGTATTTATACCCCGCCTTTTTTTTTCCCCTGCAAGGAAGGAACCCAAGGCAGTTTACATAATCCTCCTCCTCTCCATGTTATCCTCACAACAACCCTGTGAGGTAGGTGAGGCTGAGAGGCAGAAAGTCACCCAAGTGAGCTTCATGGCCGAGCGGGGACTAGAACCCGGATCTCCCGAGTCCCCAGTCCAGCACTCTCACCACTAGGCCACACACTGGATCAAAACGTAAACACATAAAAACAAGGAAAGAGATGGATGGGATGGCAGAAGAGACAGCACGGGAGGGGGGGGGCCTGGCAGACAGACAGACAGACAGACAGAGAGGATGCAGATTGGAAGAAGCGGGCAAGAGAGAGAGGCACATGCACATTCGCCTGCCGGCCTGGCCCGGGGCACAGAAACGACGCTTCAAAGAGTTGCCGTTTGTTAGGTGGGGGGGGGGAGCAGGAAGGCCCCTCCATTCTTCAGTCTTCACACACACACACACACACACACACACACCGCTTTCCCACCCACCCACTCCAGCGGAATGCATCTCATCCATCCCTTCCGCACAGATGCGCGCCCACACCGCCGCCCCCCCCCCCCGACGCGGCCCAAAGCGCTTTCCTCTTGGGATCCCTTTCCCGCGGGGCTGCTGGAAGGGAAAGCGAGGCCGCCTCGAGGCTGGGTTCAGGTCATGCGCGATTCCCGCCCCCCCACCCCCACCCCCACCCCGCGCCCCCTCCCCGCTCCAGGCAGCGCGGCTAGGATAGGGAATGCGTCATTTATTGCAGGGGCGAGACGGCCTTCGGGCTGCAAAGAAACGGGGTGGTGGTGGTCGGTGCGCTTTGGAGTCTTCGCCAACCTGGCGCCCTCCGGACGCGCCGGACTACAACTCCCACCATGCTAGCTGGGGGATGATGATGGGAACTATAGCCCCGCCAGGCGTTGATCCCCAAAGGTGCTCAAATCCGCAGGTGTCTGCAGACGATTCTATTTTCCTTGACCAACGGCGTCCGAAGTGGCTTTCCTCGGGCTTTCTTTAGTCTTGGGCCGGTGGTTCGAGATGGATTTTTTTTTATTTTTATTATTTTATTTTATTTTAGTTTTTCATAGGTATTTCGGCATGATTTTTTTTAATTTATTTTTTTTAAGCACGTTGCATTCACTCCTTAAGGTCGGTTGGTTTTTCTTGCTTTCCAGTTCCAACAGCCCCCCCTCCCCCACCCTGGCGCCCCTCCCCCAAGATGTGTTGAGACTAAAATTCCCATAATCTCCCAGCCAGCTGTTGGGCCCAACACATCTGGAAGGCATCAAAGTGGGGAAGGCTGTATGAAAAGGGACCTATTTAGGGGGCAATCCTGTGGATGTTTAGACAGAAAAGAAAAAAAAAGTCCTACAACTCCCAGCATTCCCCAGCCAGCTATGCTGGCTGGGGAATGCGGGGAGTTGTGGGACTTTTTTTTTTTTTCTGTCTAAACATCCACAGGATTGCCCCCTAAGTCTTGAAAGTAATGCGGTGATGGAGGAGAAAGGTTTGTCTGCTGCTCTCTGCACCTCTTCTTTTGAAATGGAGGGATGCTGGGAGTTGTAGTAGGGCTTTTTTTTCTGTCTAAACATGCGCAGGATTGGGTAGGAAAAAAATTGAGAGTGCGGGGTGGGAATCAAAGCTTAATATTTTGAAAGCTATTTATTCTTCAGTGACCAGTGGAATTGCATGATACGTCAGGAGTACGTAAACAGAACTGAAGAAAGACCGGACCTCCAGTAATAATAACCACCATAAAAAAAAAAAACGTCAGAAGAGCCCTGCTGGTGGATCGGGAACAAAGGTCCGTCTAGAGCTGCAAATTGACTCTAAGGGTCGCCAGGTAGATCTGCCTCCAGAAACCCCATGGAATCAGAGCAGCTGCTGATAGAGGTAGACTGTGTTTGAACATGGCGGCTCCACTTATCCTCCATACATAATGGGTTGGATCCAGATTTAGCCATACTTAGAGTAAACCCACTGAGATGTCCTATTGGTTGCAAATGGGTCTATTCTGATTTCGGGGGACTAGTGGCTAAATCTCCCTTATGAATGAGCATAATTCTCCCCCCCCCCAAAAAAAATTCTCTTCCCCCCCCCCAATCAGGGTTGCTATTGCTAATCCTGGGCATGATCCAGCCCCAAACTAAAGCGTCGTTAAGTCCAGTGGTGTTAGTGGAAGAGCTAGGTTGCAACCCTATTAAACACTAGCCCAACCCAGCTGGCACCCTCCAGACCAGGGTTCCCTTGGGTCCCCAGATGTTGCTGGACTACAGCTCCCAGGATCCCTTGCCATTAGCCATGCTGGCTGGGTATGCTGGGAGCTGTAGGCCAGCAACATCTGGGGACCCAAGGCTGGAGAGCCCTGCTCCAGACGTTTGGGACATCAACCCTCATCAGCTCGAACCAGCATGGCCAATGGTCAGGAATGCCGGGAGTTGTAGTCCAAAGCATCTGGAGGGCACCAGGAAGGCTGTTCCGCACAGTTACCTGAGAGTAAAGACCCATTCAACTCAGTGGGGCTTACTTCTGAGTAGATGTGCCTAGGACTGCGCCGTGAAGCCTGTACTTAAGACTGCAGTTCTAAATAATAATAATAATAATAATAATAATTATTATTATTATTATTATTATTATTATTATTATTATTATTATATTTATATCCCGTCTTTTCCCCAATACTGGGACTCAAGGCGAAAAAGCCCTATTCGTCTCGCTGGACTTACGTTGGAGGACACCTCTGCAGAATTGCTCTGCACTTCTCCACTGAACTTGGTGGGACTCTAACAATATATCAATACTCCCAGTTGGTTTGATCGTGGCCGCAGTGTGAATGAAAACGACCCTACAAATAACAAGACCACAGTAAAATAATAATAATAATAATAATAATAATAATAATAATAATAATAATAATATAAAACTAAGAAAATAATACGAATATAATAAAACTAATAAAATACAAATACGAATACAATACTAATAAAATAATATAATATAACTAATAAAATACTACTACTACTACTACTACTACTACTAATAATAATAATTTAGTAACATGATCTTGCTAGAGCACAGCCTGCCGCAGCCTGGCGCCCTCCAGATGGGTTGGACTACAACCCCCATGCTGGCTGGGGGGGTGATGGGAGTTGTAGTCCAACCCATCTGGAAGGCGCCAGGCTGGGGGCAGGCTGTGCTCCAGCACGGTCATTGGACTGAATCATAAAATTACTGCAACTCCCATCATCCCCCAGCCAGCATGGGGGCTGTAGTAGGCCGACCCATCCGGAGGGCGCCCGGTTGGGGGCAGGCTGTGCCAGGGTGGGCTCCAGCTCGCAGGCGTCTCCTGGAGGGTCCCTAAGAGCTCCCACCCCGCCCCGCCCCGCGCGCCGCCCCCCCCCCGCCATCTGGCCGCCAGTTATCTGATCCTCCTAAATTGCTCGAGTGCGGCAGCGAGCGCCTCTTAAAGGGCCAGCAGCCGCCTCCGAGGCCGAAGCCCGAAAGAGCCTTCGCCAGCCTGGCCGGCTGAGGAGGGCGCGACGCCCGGAGAGGCGCATTCTTCGCTCGCGCCCCCCCCCCCCCGCGAGACGCGGCGCTGGCACCGCGCATTTTGCTGCGCGGGAATCCCTCCAAAGTTAAGCAGTTCTTAATGTCCCATCAGTTTCGACAGGAGAATGAAAAGGGGGGGGGGGCGGGAAGAGTCGGGGTCCAGCACGTGCTTCACTTTTCTCCTTTGAAAAGCCACGAGATGCGGCCAGATGCAGATTTTATACTGTTTTAATGTATTTTAATGGAGAAAAATGTTTTAATGTATTTTGTTCTGTTTTATTTTCTGTACATCGCCCAGGGTGGCCGGTTTGCCGGCCAGATGGGCGATAGATAAATGCAAATGCAAAATCCTATGCATGCTTACACAGAAGTAATCCAAGGACTGCAGCCTTAACTATAGATTATATATAATCTATAGTTAAGGCTGCATATATATTTGGGGGGGGGAGAGAATATTGTCCTTTGTTAATAATAAACATCTATTTCAGTGTAATAACTTTACTAGGCCGACCGAAATATCACACACACACACACACACACACACACAGTGCAGATTTTTGGGTGATCTTTCAGTTGGCTAAGTAAAGGTATTACACGAATCGGTGTTTTGGGATTTTGCTTACGGCCAACAGGGGCGCGTTTGCTTTTTTGTTAATAATAGGTATCGAAAACATCCCAGCCGTAAGCCATGGGTCCATGAATCTATTGATCTATCGAGCTATTTAGGAAAAACCACGACGATCAAGACTCTGGGGGCACCTTTGCGCGCAATCCTATGCATCCTTAGACCCCCAAAAATGTCCTACAAATGCTAGGAGTTGTAGGACTCCCCCCACCGTCTAATTACGCATAGGATCGGGCCCTAAATTCCACGATGTCGCCACCTTCCGTGGGCTGCAGCCCTTTTCACTGGCGGTCCTTAGAAAGAAAGGTGATCTAACAACGAGGTTTTTTCTTTAGAAATCTATGCCTTCGGTAGAGTTCCTCACTGTATACCGGCAATATAACTCCGCTCTGTCCTGCCCCCACCCACCCCCGGCGGAGTTAAGTTTCCCCAGGTCCAGTTGGGGTGGGGTGGGGGGCTTCAAGTTCCCAAAGATCCGGAGGAGCCTGGCTTGACGGACTGCGGCTGTACCGCTTCGCCCTGCAACGGTGCAGCTGCCGGTGTGGGCGGGCTCGTTTTATCCCGAGGATGGGGAGCTCGCGCAACCACCGACCCGGGCAGGCTCGTCTTTTTCTAGCGATGGGGTTTTTTTTTTATCGCTAGAGTCTACACCAGTGTTCTCCAACCTTGGGTCCCCAGATGTTTTTGGCCTACAACTCCCAGCATGCCCCAGCCAGCTGCTATTATTATTATTATTATTATATTATTATTATTATTATTATTATTATTATTATTATTATACTGTGGTCTTGTTATTTGTAGGGTCGTTTTCATTCACACTGCGGCCACGATCAAACCAACTGGGAGTATTGATATATTGTTAGAGTCCCACCAAGTTCAGTGGAGAAGTGCAGAGCAATTCTGCAGAGGTGTCCTCCAACGTAAGTCCAGCTATGCTGGCTGGGGCATGCTGGGAGTTGTAGGCCAAAAACATCTGGGGACCCAAGGTTGGAGAACACTGGTCTACACAATCTTCTTTAGAATTTCCTCCTTTTATCCCGGAAGACAATCTTACTCGGTCACGAGTGATCGCCTGATGATGATGATGATGATGGTGGTGGTGGGGAGATCGGTTATTTACCAAACAGTGGCTCAGACTGAGGATTCCTACCTGGTTTTACCTCTGAGAGGGAGGGAGAAGGAGAGAAGAAAAGGATGGCGCAAGCCTCGCTTCTCAAATGGAGCTTGGGGGAGAATTTAATCCTCCGCCTCCGCCTCCCTCCGCTTCCCCCCGAAGAGGGATTAAATGGTGCAGGAGGGGGGGCAGGGCAAATGAAACGCGTGGGGTGGGTTGGGTTGGGGGGGATTGTCTCTGTGTTCCGGCCAACGCCGCTGGACCGAAGGCTCGCGGCCCCGGAAGCCAGCCCCGTCCCCACTGAGGTCAATCGGGCTGACTCCCAAGTAAACGAGCCAGCCCCCCCCCCCCGCCCCGCGGAGCTCAGCCAAGGTTTAGATTTCATAGATCATAGTTGGAAGGGGCCTACAAGGCCATCGAGTCCAACCCCCTGCTCAATGCAGGAAATGCATTGCCCCGAGAAGGGGCTGCCCAGGCTGCCCACAGACCTTCTGCTCCCCTCGGCTCCCGCAGAGGGACTTTTACTTCTGAGTAGACACAGGACTAGGATCCGCACGCGCGTCTACTCCCGTTAGAAATGAATGGGGCGCAAAAGGGGCTGCTTTCGGGCTGGATCGTGCCCTGCACGTTTGGACTGGCCCAAATCCTTCTTTGGGGGTATTTTAAGTATAAAGGAAGTGTGTGTGTGTGTGTGTGTGTGTGTGAGTGAGAGAGAGAGAGAGAGAGAGAGAGAGAGAGAGAGAGAGAGAGAGAGAGAGAGAATTTTGGCAGTCACAACAGAGATGAGAAAGAGGTGACCTCTTTTTTCCAGAAGCGACGCTTCTTTCTTTTCTTAGGCCGGAAAACCCTGTGGGGGGGTCGGGGGGTCGGTCTGTATCGTATTTCCAAGAATAATAGGTGGCAATGCTGCTTCTGCTTCACTAAAGGGGTAATCCAGGGGGAGGTTCCCCCCCCGCACACGCCCGCCCCCCCCCCGGGCAGCTCAGCGCAGCGGCCCGTTCATTTCGGTCGTCCTTGGGGGATCGAGTGCTTCCTGCTGGATCGGCACCCAAATAATCTTTCCCCGTTCTAATAACATCCAGTTCTGGATTTTCTACTTGGTTAAAAAAAAAGAAGGAAAAAAGCGAGCTTTAATATGCAGAAAGGGAAAATTGCAATGTATCCTGTTGTTGTTGTTGATCTATAAAATCCCTTATCTTTTTACTTCCCCCCCCCCTATCCAAGATCAACCGTAGGAAGGTGGAAATGTTTCACTCCCCCCCCCGCCCCCCGCCCCGCCGGCGCGACTTGCTTTCTCCAGAAAAGACGTCCCTGGCCTTCTATTGCCCGGTGGGGGGGGGGGGGGGGCTGCAGATCCCTTCTGCCCGGGGCGGCTGCGGCGGGATGCAGCCCCAGCGCCGCTGGCGTGGCGAGGGGCAGGCCGCCGGCTCAGCCTTTTGCAACCGCTGGCTGGAGCCAGCACGCCCAGGTCCAGTAATACCCTCCCTGCCTGGAGGTGCGGTAGGCAGCGAGGCGGAGGAGGGGGGAGGTGGGGGAGGTGGACGTGGGTGGATCGGGACCAGGGGAGGAGAGAGGGACGAGTCGGGACAAAGAAAAACGAATTTAGACAACAAACAACCCCGATTTTGACGCCTCGGAAAGGGCAGGTTCGAGTAAACCGGGGAGAAGCAGGGGGCGCCCCTTGAATATATGTATTTTTAAGTATATTTTACGTTTTGTTGCCTTTCTCGTGCAAGGGCTGGGGATCGCAGCGGAGGGAGGGAGAAAATCTAGGCTGCAGCATAGGGGGCTCTTTGTCTGTCCCCAGGGAGCCGCGGAAGGAACGGGGCCAGAAAAACCCAGGTAGACGAAGGAGCAGGTGGGCGGGCGGGCGGGCGGGGCGTTGCGCCGCCCCCCCCCGCCCCCCCTTGGCAGCCCGAAATGCTCCTGACACAGCCCTCCTTCCCCCCCCCCCAGGCGAAGTGAAACGGTTGGCGATTTCGCCCGTCATTTCTTGGCTATAAAAATTAAAACAAATTTATTATTATTATTATTATTATTATTATTATTATTATTTATTTTATTTTATTTTATTTTATTTTATTTTATTTTATTAATATCACACAAAACCGAAGTAAGGTTGCACGCAGTCCTCGGCAGTGGGAGTTTTACGAGGAATCCGATCCCATGGCGATGAAGGAGCCGTTGCTTCCGAGTAAACCCGTTTCAGCCAAGGCTGCGCGAGGCCGGTCGGTCTCAGGTACACAGACAGCACCACTGGGGATGCTGGCTGGAGAAAAGCATGAAAGGAATTAGTTCATCCATTAAGGGCACGATCCTGTGTGCGTGTTTAGGCAGGAAAACAAAAGTCCTACAGCTCCCAGCAAAACAAAAGGAAAACAAAAGGGAAACTCTTGTTTTCCTGTCTAAACACGCACACCGGATCGCGCCCTAAAAAATGTCTGGGAAAGATGTCTGAAGATCCTGGACGGCTCTTAAGCCTTTGCACCGATCCTTTATTCCAAAAACCACCCCGGACAAATCAGCTCCACGTCTTGGGCGGCTCCTGCCTCCTTGTGGGGCTGGGAAAGGGGTGTGTGTTATTGAACAACAACAACAACAACATGAAATAGAAGTTGGGGGGGGGTATTAAATATGCCACAAAGCAAAGAATCACTGAGCAGGAAAGGATCCCGTTTTATGGTATTCGAGGTGAAATTGCCCAGGTGTGGTCTTTAATGTAGGTATGCATGTATTATTATTATTATTATTATTATTATTATTATTATTATTATTATTATTATTATTATTATTATTATTATTATTATTTTCCGTGACGTGTATGCGTCAAATAAAAAACAAACAAACAAACAAACAAACCCAGACAGTGATGGCGTCTTATTAGGGGGCACAATCCACCGGGAAATTCCCCCGCACAAGCGTTTGACACGAATGGGACTTGTGCAGGAGAACTTCCCGGCGGATTGTGCCCTGCAAAAATCACCAAGGGACCAATAACGTTCGATGCATTTCCCTCTTCACACGCGTGGCTCTGCTTCTGTCCCGGGGAGGAGAAGTCTGGTTCTTTGACATTGCAAAGTCTTTAAAAACAAACCGCCGGTAACACCCCCGCACACCTGTGTTAGGTCGCCTCGGGATGCGAGGTGACCCAGGAAGGCAATGCGCTTTCTGTTCCGTCTCTGCACTTCCCACCCCCAACTATCTTTGTTTTAGGAGGGGGGTCGGGTTTGCCTCCGAAGCAAGCGAGAGAGACTTAACAAAAGCTTTGCAAAAATGACATCAGACCGACCGGGGCGGGCGGGATTAGGGCACGGCGGTTCCTTCGCACTCCTAAAGCAGCCGAGCCAATCTGCACGCTATTGAGGCGGCGATCCCGCCTCGTTTACTCCGAAGTAAGCCCCACTTACTCCCAAGGAAGCGTGCCTAGGATTGCGGCCCGCCTGCCCGCCCCACCGGGGAGTACTGGTAGCGGGGGAGGGGGTCCCCATCGAAGTCAATAGGGCTGACTTCTGAGGAAGCGTGCCTCTGGGATCGGGCGGTGCCGTGGGAGGCCAAGCTCCAGTGGTGGTGGTGGTGGTGGTGGTGGGACTTACTTCCGAGGAAGCTCGCGCGGGGTCCGGGCCGCGCGCCTCGCGGGAGCTCCGTGGGTCTTACTCGCGAGTCAGCCTGCTCCGAAGGAGGTCGGGGGGCAGGTCTTCTGGGGCAGCCCCTTCTGGCCTCCTCCCCCTCCCCCGGGGGGGGGGACGACACACCTGAGCCGACTGCACCGGCAGCCGCCGCCAGGCGCTCGGAGTCGGCTGGATTACAGCAGGCCGTCCTCGGCTAGGTAAGGTGATTAATACAGGCTCCGGATCTCTCCTGCTTGTCTCCCTCCCTCCCATTTAGTCAGGCCAGAGAGCTTTGCAAGCTTTCCCTTTGCTTGGGGAGGGAGGAGAAAGAGGAGCCCCCCCTCTTTGCGTGGGGGTGCCAGGAGGGGAGCGGCTGGGAGGGCACCGCCCCACCAGCCCAAACTGGGGAAGGAGGAGGCTGGAGACAAAGTGGGACAGAGGAGAACAGGTAGCCTTCCCTCCTCCTCCTCCTCCTTCTCTCCCTCGCTCTTCACCTGGCACTTTGCACGCCCTGAGGTTATGCAGCCGACATCTGATACCCCGGAAGTCAGTTCAACCTGCAGACTTCTCTCTCTCCCCCCCCCCCCACCCTTTCATCCTAGTTTCTCCTGCAGTGATGTTGGGCGTGTCCGTGTCCGTGTGTGTGTGTGTTAGAGGATGAGATCTGGGGCGGGCGCACAGAGTCCGCCTGGAAAGGAGATGGTGTGAGAAACGGCTTTTGTTCCTTTTGTCAGCCTACCTGCGGTGTCGCTTCTTTCCTTCCTTCCTTCCTTCCTTCCTTCCTTCCTAGCCCTAGGAACGAATAATTCTCTCTCTCTCTCTCCCCTCCCAATATTACACGGAGAAAGAATTCGCTTCCACATCCTTGAGTCTTGATCGCTCCTCCCCGCTGCCTTTTCATTTGTGTGGGACAATTCAAGTCCCAACAATTTGGTTAGATCGTTTTTGTTCGCTTGTTAGAAAGAAGCGCGCTCGCTTCTTTTTTTTGTGTGTGAAGGTACTTCTTAGAGCCATATAGATCTAGATACAGGCAGGAACTTACTAAGAGGAGGAGGATGCCTTTCAACCTGAGCCCCGTGCTTCCTTCTGGGTAAGTTTCTTTCCTTATTTGGATTCCGTTTTATTTTGTCTTGGACTGGAGGACGGGGAAGGAAACGAGAGCGAGCGCTGGGCTTGGAGGTAAGTGACGCTGTACACGCGTTTTGTTCCGCAACGTAACCCTTTTTATGTAACCCAGCGGCTAAGCCGAGACTTTTAATAGATGTTAGTAGCTGAAGGAGGTTTTTCCCGCGTCCTCCTCGTTCGGGGAAATTGGAATGGAGGAGAGAACCTCAAGGAACGGAAGCTTCCTTAATTTCTAAATCGTTTCTCAGAGACTTCGCAATCGAGAGGGATTTTGTTTGTTCGGCGCCTAGAGAGGAGTTGGTGAATAGGATGCGTGTGTGCGTGCGTGTGTGCGTGTGTGTGATCCTTATAATATACGCGTCCTCTCGAGCATTGGGAACCCCCGTTCGTAGGAACATCCAGATTTTTTTTCGAGGGGTGGGTGGCGGGAGAGGGGCAAAAAAAAACTGCAGGTGAGGAGACAGAAAAGAGAGCAACATTAAATGTAGGGATGGACCATGCTGGAGGAATTAGAAGGTGAACCTAGATAGATCTTGCGCTGGAATTCAGCCGTCTGCGCGCCCCATGGATGAGCGTGCGGGAGGGTGGGGGGGTAATAATATTTCGAATCGGATTATCTTTAGTTAGATTGAACAAGATTTATGAATTGCGGGATCCATAACTCATATTCCAGGGGAAACATATTACGGAAGGAAGCTAGTAGCAAAAGCGTCGACGGTTCGAATGAATCGGGACTGGAATTTCTGGGGGAAATGGGAATACTCGTAAAGTTCTGCCATCGGTTGCGATATATATTTTAATTCCACTCTTCTCATTTCTGTAGGACTGATTTTATTGTAGCGTTCTATTTATTGCTGCGCTAGAGTGACTCGGTAAAAAAAAGGATAGTAATCGTTAGTTCCCTGGCTGGAAGTCTTCCTGATTTTGATCCAAGAAGTTCTCTCTCTCTCTCTCTCTCTCTCTCTTGGCTTCTTCTAAATACCTAAATTGTGTTTCTCAGGCCTGCCTGAACCGCAAGGTATATAAATAGCTGCTGGTTCTTGGGCGCAGACCAAGATCAAATTACATAACGAAATATTTCCTTTCTTTAGAAGTCCTCTTCAAAATTGCGTAATGGGGAGCCCGATGCAAGATCCCGATTTTCTTTTTGTTTAGGCAACTCCTCGGCTCAGTTTCCTTTAATGTAGGAAAGCCTTAGTGTTAGGGCTTTCTTTAGCTGACGCCCCCAGCCCACCCCCAGGTGTGTGTGTGTGTGTGTGTGTGTGTGTGCATCTATATAAACTGGACGCTATTCTGTGAAGTTCATATTGCTACACCTTGGATTTTTACGATTTCCCTGGACGGTGGCTCCAATTTTTGGTTTTTTAAAATTTTTTATTTATGCAGACTACTTAGAACTATATTTAATTGTGTTCTAATCTATTTGTTTTTATGATCGTTTTCACTCAATTTATTTTAATCTTGGCTTTATTACAGTTAAAACGCCTTGAGCACTTTTTTGTTTGTTTGTTTGTTTGTTTGTGTGAAACGGCGGGGTATAACTCAAATAAATAAATAAATAAATAAATATTTCTCCCCTCCCCAATCTTTTCTCTTTCTCTCTTTTTCCCCCAACCCACCCACCCACCCACCCACCCACCCACCCACAGCCTTTCTTTTTGAAATATAACATTGGATTTCAGAGCTCCTGATGTTTTTGGTGATCAATCTATTACAGTGCAATCCAATACATTTCTACTCGGAAGTAAGTCCAACTAAATTCAGAGGGACTTACTTACTCCCTAGCATGTGGGTTTAGGATTGGAGCCATTCAAATACTGGATTCTAGTTCATATCAATTTAGAAGTGGAGACTACTTGTTTTTTCTCCATCCTGCTGAATATCCTTGGAAGCCAACTTCATTCTGGCCCCTCTCAATTTCCCTTTCTTCTTGCACCTCTTTAGGGCTGGCTTGGAGAAAAACCCCTTTGAGCAGCTTGGTGCCTTCCAGTTGTGTTGGACTACAGCTCCCAACATCCCCACTCGGCATAGCCTCTGATCATATGCAGAGTGCATTTTCCTCCGTAGAGAGTAACCCGCATCTCTAGAATTAATGGAGGTGCAATCTTCCAGGTCAACGGCATATCCCAATGTTAGTCCTACAGTAGAGTAGACCATTGAAATGAATGGGACTTAAGTCAGTTGTGACTAACTTAAGTCTCATTTATTTCAATGGGTCTACTCTAGGTTGGACTAACATTGGAGAACATTGGATACAACTCTTCTTTTCGGAGGGAGCCATCCTACAATCAGGCCAGATTCTGGACAGAAGTGGCCCAGAGCAATAGAAAACGCAGGTTCTTTGTAATTCCAGCACCAGAATATCCAGCGCGGGAGGGAAAGGGCCTGAAGAAATTGACCAGGGGAGTCTATGGGATTATGAAGTTGACCAGAGGATTCTATTCCATTGAAATTGACCAGTGGGAAGAAATCTAGATATCAAGGGGTTGCAGAGGTTTGTTTGTTTGGTTTTTTTGGGGGTGCTGCAGGCAGATTCCCCCCCCCCCCGCTATTGGCATGAAGAGAAGGAGGAGCCTTCCTGGCTTCAAAAGATGCCTCCCCAAAGATGCTGCAACAGAGCAGCTACCGCAGTGGCGTCTTTTGCTTGCATGATTGATTGGGAGGGTGGAGTTGCACAGGGGTGTGGATGAGGGCAGAAGAAGAGAGAGGACAGAGGAGGCTGCCTGCTGGTTGAACAGTCCAGGGGCAGCCAGATCGGTTGTTCTGGGCCATTTCCCTCTCCATATCTTCTGGTTTTGGAAGGTTAGTGGGTACCTGCTGTGTTCTTTCTATTATCTATCCCCATCTTTTTTCTCTCCCTCTACAGCCCCCCCCCCCAATCTCTCTCCATCTCTCCCTCTGAAAATAACACCCACCCCCTTTTTTACACTGGTGGGGGGGGACTGTAAATCTATAATAATCCCAGTTAAATGCGATTAAGACCAAAGATGCTAGGGACTGGGGGGGGGAGATTTTGTGGTGGAGAAGGGGGGGGGGTTTAACCCTTCATGTAAGGGACTGGGTCATATATAAGGAATTTGATTGCATTTGGTTTATAGACTGTAAGCTCAAAGTCAGGGCAAACCAAAGGTGAAAGAAGGAAAGGAAGATATTTATTTGGGTGGAAATAAACTGGTGTTTTTTAGATGGCAGCAAGCCTCTAAAATCCACCATTTTAAAAGCCATTCAAAATGGTGTTTATGTGTTTTGCCACCTTTCTATTTATTTGTTCCAGCAATCGTTTTTATGATTTTTTTTATTGTTGTGAGGGATGGCAAACCCTTGCAAAACTGGTTGAGATTTCCTACAGTGAATAGATCCAGGCAGGATACAGTTATTGAGGTTTTTAGCACTTAAAAGAGGAAATAAGAACTTGATTTTCAAAAGAAAAGCACAGCAAATTTGTCAAAGGTTTTGTAAAAAGTAAAATTAAATTATTATGACTTAAATGATAATCTGTCATTTTAAAGGCAATATTTGTATCCTTGAGTGACATTTTTAAAACGAAAACCTTTGTGATTTGTTAGCAAAGCAACCATTGCGATTCTTCAATTTAAGTGCATGGTTAATTGATATTGCTATCATGATTCCTTTATTATATTTTACAGCTTTAAATGTTGACTTTGTATTTCTAATTCCATCAGTTTGTAAGATATTCTGATAATACATCAATTTTAAATAAAATCGATGTTTAATAATACACAAAATTGATCAAATTATTATTAACAATATTTTAAAGAAATCCTCTTAAAACTGAGAAAATCAACTCAAATTGATGGCAAACTTGTCCCATTTTGCTCACCACTATTTTATGATTAATCCTTCATCTGACTGTTGCCATATCATCTGACCTTGAGTCTAAGATATGGTAGGACTTGTAAAGTAGCCTTTCTTCTCTAGCACAAGCCCCTTTTGTTGTTCAGATAAGAGCCCTATCTTAAAAATGAAAATGCACATTTTTAACTATGAAAAATGGACTTTGAGCCAGCATATAAAAGAAGCAGGAAAATCTGCAATGACGATGCACTCAGAGTCCTCATAACCAATACAGTCGTAGGTTTAGGTTATTATTATATTTTCCCAAGCAGCCAAGTCATCTGGAAAAAACAAGAACAGATCATGGTTCTGTCATTTAGTGGACCAGCTTCAGATGTTTTGTTGAAAGAAATCCTGGAGGCTTTCAGATAGCATTTGTTTCTTAGATGACCACAGAAAATTTGTAATGAAATGGATTGCTTTGGGCATCTCTTGTCCAGTGAGTAATCTTGTTGGTTTTAGAGGCTTCTCTAGAACTATTAAAATAATTAGCCTGACCAAGATGAATTGTTTTGTAAGAATATAATCCAAGTCCCTTCAAGTCAACAGGAATTGTGACTTTGACTGGTATGACCTATGTTCTTAAAGCATGACTTGGTGGGAGGTTTTCCTGCGCAAGCTTTGAGCAGGGGAGCTTCCTGCTGGATTGTGGCCACCATGTTTTTTTTATTTTCGTCTTTCTGTGGTACCCACCTATTATTATTATTATTATTATTATTATTATTATTATTATTTCTATACCACCCAATAGCAGAAGCTCTCTGGGTGGTTTACAAAAAAGCGCCAAGTCAGAAAGAAATGCGAAATAAAATCAAATTGATTCAAGGTTAGTTTCTTTGGGGTATGATCCAGGCAAAGAGAAGCACAATGAGGTTGATTTCAGAGAGAGGGGGGGAGGCAGAGAGAGAGGGAGAAAGAGAGACTGAGACAGACACACACAGAGAGAGAGAATGTCTACACAGAAGTATCACTGATTTCCATGGGGCTTACTCCCAGGTAAGTGGGCATAGGATTGCAGTCTAACTCTCTCCCATTGAAATCAGCAGGATTTAAAGGTGCTTAGCTTTTGCTGGCTTGTATCCTTGGAGGGGCTTCTCCTGTCTGAATACCCCTTTGTTGCTGCTGTCAAATACTCCGGGCTGCCTGCCTCATCAACACCAGCAGTTGTTGGTGTTCAGGCCCATGCAGTGGATTTAGAAGAAGATGATGTAACTTTAAAACATTAGCTACTCTGCCTCACGGGACATGGATCATATTTCAGCCGGCATTGTGTCTTCCTAGGCTTTGAGAGGCAAGCTGGAATGGGGGCGGGTGACTCTTCTGAAATGCTAGAGAAGCCAAGTGCCAACATGTCATGGTTCCTGATTTTGTAATTGGCGTTGTTCCCATTTTTTGACTAGTGCTGAAACAAAAATGTGATGCTGGCATTATGTCGTCCCCCCCCCAAAAAATCAGGCTAATACCAAAAGCTTATTTTTACACATCAGTTTTTCCAAACGTGTAATTGGCCATTTGATTAAAAGAAAAAGGATTATTTAGTGCACTGGGTGAAAAAT
Organism: Shinisaurus crocodilurus; assembly: GCA_021292165.1. Taxonomy (NCBI): domain Eukaryota; kingdom Metazoa; phylum Chordata; class Lepidosauria; order Squamata; family Shinisauridae; genus Shinisaurus; species Shinisaurus crocodilurus. Next base: position 36,832 of record JAHFWL010000028.1, read on the forward strand.
AACAGAGAACTTGAACATTGTAGAACTAAAGAAAATGTAATAGATTTAAGGCACAATCCTATTCATGTCTACTCAAAAGTAAATACCAGGGAAATGGGTGCAGGATTGCAGCCTGGGAGGAAGTCCCATTGAACTGAGTGGGGCTTACATTTGAGTAGGCGTATATAGGATTGCACTGCTATGTTGATGATTCTTTTGCGAATGCTGATGTGGAGTTTCTGTTTGCCTGCTCTAATTATGATCTCCGCAGGATTGAGGTACCGTAGTTTAAAGTAATCTCAATTCTAAAAACCCCACATCATCTAAAACAGCACAAAACACAAACATACAATTGTTCAAATGCAGTAATGTTTCAGTCCTTATTGCTGGAAATATTCAAGAGGACATATTCTTAAAAAGCCTTCTGTTTTATTTTGTTCCAAACTCTTCATGACTATTATTTATCAGTTATTTATTATAACTAAGGCTGGAGAGTTATAGGCCAGTAAAATTTAGAGCATCTTTATGTTCCATTCTTTAATCTCTCATTGATATAAATAAGATTTTTAAATCCTGGATTGGCTGGATTGGCTTCCCTTTGTTTGGAAACTGGAAATATAATATGCCCGCACAGCCCTTTACTCAGAAATAAGGACCTCTGATTTCAGTGGGGCCTACTCCCATGGAAGTGTATATAGGGTTGCAGCCTAACAGCACAGCCCTATACATGTCTACTCAAAAGTAACCCCCATTAAGTTCAGTGGGGCTTACTCCTGAGTATACATGCATAGGATTGCTTTGTAAAGTGGTGAATCTTTCCTTTTCTGTAGTAGGTTTCAGATTGCAATCCTATGCACACTTACCTGTGAGAGTAGGCCTCACTAAAAATAATGGGGTTTACTTCTGAGTAAGCTTATGTAAGATCAGGCTGCATGTGCAGTAGGGTAAAGCTGCCATTGATTTTAATGGAGCAGGGTTGCAGATGATCCGCCCAATCCTATGCATACAAAGTATGCATCCCTGAAAGTAAATACCATTCAACTCAATGGGACTCCTGAGTAAACATGGCCAGGACTTGGTTGTCAATGCTTATATTAAAATTGTACTAAACCCCGATTATATTGAAAGAATTGGAGGGATTCAAACAAACGTTTTAATAGACTCTAGAGAGTTCCATAACACACAAATCCCTTTACCGTAATCCTAAATTTCCTTTTTGACTAAAATACTGAAAGTATTACCAGCAATCTATCTAAAGCTGTTTATGAAGTAGCAACAATTGCCATAAATGTGGAGAAGAGGGTCATGGATAAGATCCACAGGGGAGTTCTCCTGTGCACGCATACTTCAATGGGGTTTGTGTGCTCCTGTCAAAGTTACATGTTTTAAGACTGCAATTCTACATCCACTTAGCTGGGAGGAAGTCCCACTGAATTCAGCAGAGCTTTCTTCTGCATATGCATGTACAGGCTTGCACTGCATGGCTACGATCCTTGGCACACTTACTAAGAAGAAAGGCCCATGGGGGGAAAAGTGGGATTTACTTCTGAGTAAACCTGGGATTGGGCAGTGCCTCCCATTAACTTCAATGGGAAACATCTAAGTATATACACGTAACTTTCCCAATGAAATCAATGGTAGTCGAATGTGCTTAACTTTGGTCGGATCCTGCCCATTGACTGGAATGGCAATAAAGCCAGGTAGTAGGAAGTAAGCTCCACTAAACCTATTGGGATTTGACATTCAACTACATGTTTAAGGCCGGGTTTACTGTGTGATTTTCTTTTTTTTAACAGTTTGTTGAGATACTTAATATACAGTCATGATGATGAATAACTTCTGTAGCTCTTATAATGTTTCGGGACAACATCTGTGTCCATCCTTGCCAAAATCCTTTGAACTAGGCCATTAATATCCCATCTATTTATTTATTTATGAATATTTATGGATTGCCCCTTCGCTCAGTGAGCGTTTGGTGCAATGTACAGATAAAATAAAACTAATTTTTAAGAGTATAGCTGGAGAGCTGAGGCTGAAAGGTATGCCTTGCCCAAGGCCCACCCAGTGAGTGTCACAGCTGAGCAAGGATTTGAACCCAGCTCTGGGTGTGTGTGACCCACATCTATGGAACTGGCATCCCTCATCCTAAGCATATTTACTCTGAGCAAGCTCCAGTGACTCCAACACAATGTTTTTGCACGCTTAACCAAGTGTAGCCCCACTGACTGCAGGCAGCTGACTTGGGGCAGGATCCACATGGCGGATTGGGGCAGGAGTGAACCAAAGATCATCTTGTAGATCAGGTTTGGGGAACGTGTGGCCCTGCAGATGTTGTCGGACTTTGAACCCCATCAGCCCCAGCCAGCAGGGCCAGTGGCCAGGGATGATGGGAGTTGTAGTTCAAACAAGTCCCTCCCTATGGTAGCGGCTTATTCTCCCGTGTGTTTTTCTTCCTTCTTTTGAACAGCAAACCCTCACCCCGCTGTATTACAAAGTCCATCCCCATCTCCCCTCGGCTCCCAAACCAGGGGGCAGGATTTGGGGCAGGCAAGGGGAGTTCTCTCTGGCCAGGTCACTGTGAGTCTATGCGCAGAGTGAGACCTACCGTTCAGCAGTGAAGGACACGATCCCATGCGTCTCTAGACAGAAAAAAAGGTCTTTTTCTATCTAAGCGTGCATAGGATTGAAGCTTAATTGGGTCTAGCTGTCGGGTATGCAATGCCAAAGATGTGAGCTCCTTTGCCAGGACAGCCAGGCTGGGGAAAGGCTGACGGGCTGATATTTATTCATTAGAGCGGTGTTCTCCATCCTTGGTTCCCCAGATGTTTTTGGCCTACAACTCCCAGCATGCCCCAGCCAGCGTAGCTGGCTGGGGCATGCTGGGAGTTGTAGGCCAAAAACATCTGGGGAACCAAGGTTGGAGAACACTGCATTAGAGGTATACTGCTTCTGAACATGGAGGTTCAATTTAGCTATCATGGCTCATAGCTGCTGATAGACTTCTCCCCGTGAATTAGCCTAAAACATGGCTCTCCAACCTTGGGTCCCCAGATGTTGCCGGACTACAGCTCCCAGAATCCCTTGCCATTCGCCATGCTGGCTGGGTATGCTGGGAGCTGTAGGCCAGCAACATCTGGGGAACCAAGGTTGGAGAGTCCTGGTCTAAAACCTTTTTTTTTTTTGGTGCACATCTGAGCCAGAGACTATCACAACACTTCTGTGGAAGTCCACAAACCAATGATGCGTCTTCATCAGCCCCCTAAGCTATTCTCCATACGTTTCTTTGGGCAACCCCCCCCCCCCCGACTTCTAATGTTATGGGCAAGCATTTATCTCGGTCTACTCAGGCCTCCTCGCTGTAACATGAAGCATGATGAGCCCAAAGCTTCCTTGGGGGAGCAGAAGTAATTGCGCCATTCTCCAGATCCCAGCCCTTGTTTGGAATGATAATTATTTCCCCCCTCTCTCCTTTTTTTTTTACCAATTTTTTTTTCTCGGGGTGGGAAAATATATAACGATGGCTCTAAAACAGTGTTCTCCAACCTTGGGTCCCCAGATGTTTTTGGCCTACAACTCCCAGCTACGCTGGGAGTTGTAGGCCAAAAACATCTGGGGACCCAAGGTTGGAGAACGCTGCTCCAAAATGTTCCAAAACACATTGGATTTTAGCTAGTATGGCTTCCCGTAGGCATCTAAGCATCCCCCCACCCCACCCCGCGCATGAGGAGAGAAACACACGCACATCTGCGCATCACATTCTGGCTGGAAAGGTTACAAGTATCCATTTGTGTAAGGGAAGGGACATTAGCGCTCTCTCATTTCCCCCCCTGCTCCAAATCAATCTAAGTGCTCCGAACCCATGACTGCCACCCGGGGAACTGGGCAGACCAGACCGCTTAGAGATTGTAAAATATTAATAATCCTCCTAATTGACTCCCCCCTCTTCACCCCCACCGGTGCCTTTAGGAGATCCATACAAGAAAAGAGTTGTGTTTGGACAGAGAGAGAGAGAGAGGATTACAATCCAACAAGGGCAGGGGGGGGGCGGAGAAGAAATGGTAGGGGGCTTGTTCTTATCCCTTTGACCCTGTATAGATTGATTTCCTCAGAAAATGGGTGATACTTCAGGAAGCAGCGCGAAGTCCTTTGGAGTGTTCCTTTTTTTAAAAGGGGCTTCAGATCAATTGTGCGCCTGCCAAGTTGAATTTAATTGGGGGTGGGTGGATAAGGAAGGGAAAAGGAATGGGAGAATATCCTCGAGGCACGGACAGGAACATCTCTCCAGCAGTATATGGCCACGTCTATGGTGTCAAGAGGACTTCCTGAGGCAGCTTTGCTCGCAGACTGTCCATATGGTGCCGGATATTAGAACTGGGTAAATTCGCCAGCTGTCGCGAGAGACCTAAACACTGACGGTCGTTTTTGGGCCTGCATGGCAGCAAAAAAAATCAAAGAAAGAAAAAGAAAAAGGGACAAACACAACTTGCTCGGGTCGTGCTCCTGGCATATGGCCAGGAGAGAACTTGTGTCATTGACAAGCCGGAGAGAATGGGGTCTTTCTTTCTTTCTCTCTCTCTCTCTTTCTTTCTTTCTTTTTCTTCTTCCCTGCTGATCTTTTCCTGCTCTTTGTGCAACTTTTGACTTTAGGATGGTTGCTGCTCAAAACAAATATGTTTCGGTTTGGGGCGTCTAAATTATAGATTTAATTGCCCACCTGTCGCTGGGAACTTTGAAAAGTCTGCTACTGATGTCTTGCCTTAATAACCCTTCCCCAACCTGGTGTTCTCCAGATGTGTTGGACTACAACTCCCAGCCGTACTCGCTGGGAATTGTAGTCCAACGCATCTGGAGGGCACCAGGTTGGAGAAACTATCTTCATACCATGCATCTCTTGTTTTTATTGCTTTTTGTGCGTGTGGAGTTGATGTGAGTTGCCGCCTTGCACATGAATTCCATTTTTGTTGAAAGAATACAAGCTAATCCTGATGGTAATGAAAATAAGGGTACAATCCTATGCTGGCTGTGGAATGCTGGGATTCGTAGGACTTTTAATATTGCACCTTTAGTGTGTTATGATTTATAGAAACTGTTTTTAGTTTAGAAAAAAGACAACTAGGAGGAGACATGTCAGAGGCTTCTAAAATTACGGATGGTGTGGCAAGAATGGATAGAGAGATCGTCTCCCCCTCTTCTCACGATACTAGAACCTGCGGCATAGAACCAATGCGATGGACTGGCAGCAGGTGGTTAAAGACAGAAAAATAACACGCTTTCCATGAAACAGCCCCTTAAAAATGAACACATTTATTGTGGCATAAGCTTTCATGGACTAGAGTTGAAGTCTGGGCCACGAAAGCATAGGCCTTAACAAATGTGTTAGTCTTTAACACATGTGTCAACTGACTTTGACACAGCCACCCTTCTGGAAACACTTCTCCACACAGCGTATTTGTAACTTATGGAATCTACTACTGCAGGATATGTCTGCTAGCTATAGATGTGGCTTTACAAAGGGATTACACAAGTTCATTTCTTTATTCTTTCTTTATTTAAAGCATTTTACCCTGCTGTTCGGCTGGAAGGCTTTCGGAGCAGCTTACACACAATCAGTGAAAGCAAGACAGTCCCTGCCTGCAGGCTCACCATCTAAAAAGACATGATACAAAAGGAAAAAGGCATGGGGAGGGAAGAGGAGAAAAAGCAAACTCAGGCACTAATAGTTAAAGTTTATGGAGGATGGATAGGACTTTTGGTCTGATCCAGCAGGGCTCTCCTTATGTTCATAATGCCTCTTTGAAATGTATCTGGTCTTCCCCTGGTCTTGTGCGACAGGCCCAATGATATCCACTGAACATCCTCGTTTTACGCAGTTCCTAATTCCTAAAATGAGAAGTTCTGGGAAATAACACCTACGTGAGTGTTAAGGATTTTGCATTCCTCTTTCTCTGTGTCTGTAGTGAAGGGGAGACATTCTTACATACCAGAATGTAAGAGCGTGGAGAGGATGCCCCAGTAAACAGTCAGAAAATTCAAAGTTTGGGTAACTGCAAGTGTGGCTTGCATAAAATTGTTCATGGATCTGGAATCGAAGCCACACAATTAATAGATAAAAGCAGGCATTTTTAAACAATTAAGTTTTGGGTAATCCAAGTTTCTACGTTTGTGTGTCAGTGGATGTGTTTTTAATAGGGTTAGGTGGTTGGGCGCTCGGGGGGGGGGGTCTCGTGCTCATCTTGCCCTAAAGGGCTTCTGGCTGGCCCCAAGCAAGGTCTCTGGTTCCAGCGAGCCCCCACTTGCACCTACGTGGGACGGAGGCAAAGGGCTCTAGCCTTCCAGGGCAAACGGCAACAGAGACCTCTCAGTTTCCCCCGCAGAGTATAGTGCGGGTGCCCCTTCCACTGTGGAAAGCACGGTGCATGAAAGCCAGGTGAGAACAGTCAAAAAGGACGGGAGCTCCACCAAAGCCACAGTTGCTACACAACAGGGGTGTCGGACCTCTTTCAGCTGGCAGAATTCCATTTCTGAGAAGCTGGGGGGGGCACATTCCAGCAGTGGGCGGAGCCAAAGGCAAAAGGGGATAGGCCCAAATATCAGAAATAGCAGCATATTTAAGCTTGAAGGCTCTTCCTGCGAGTAACTGAGCCTTGGGAGAAGCATTTCAACCTTTCAGAATGGGGGAGAGATGTGCAAAAATTTGGGAAACCACAAAATGAGCAGTGGTTGGGGGGGGGGAAAGGTGACTTTGGGCCAGTCACTGGGTGACTTTGGGCCAGTCACTGACTCTCAGCTTAAGCAACCTCACTGGGTTGTTGTGAGGATCAAATAGAGAAGAAGAGGAGGGTTATGTAAGCTGCCTTGGGTTCCTTGCAAGAGGAAAAAAGGCGGGGTATAAATATAATAAATAAATAAATAAATAAATAAAGGGGGTGAGGATATCTGGGGGGCCCAGGTGGGTTGGATTAGGCCCGTGGACCTGACGTTCAACTCCCCTCCTGAACAACCTGGGGAAGGAGGAGTTAAACAGCACTTTGTGTCTGGTTTATGTTGGAGCAAGTTTGTGGGTGGGGCCCATGTTTCTGGTCTTCCTGCTCATGTTCCATGCAAAGTATTGCCCCCTGTTCAAAACTAGCTGCTGACCAGGTGCGTGTGTGTGTGTGTGTGTGTGTGTGTGTTTGTATAATAGAATTTCTCTTCTCAGGGAATTGAGAGAGTAAATCTTGTTGCTTTTATAATCAGGCCATTTGTTTGTAAGTATCCTCCTTTTAAAATGTTACAATCATCTAGATCAGTGTTCTCCAACCTTGGGTCCCCAGATGTTTTTGGCCTACAACTCCCAGCATGCCCCAGGCAGCTACGCTGCCTGGGGCATGCTGGGAGTTGTAGGCCAAAAACATCTGGGGACCCAAGGTTGGAGAACACTGATCTAGATTCTGGCTAGACATCCTCTAAAGTCCGGGGGGTGGGCAACTTGTGACCCTCCAGATCTTTTTGGCCTACAGTTCCCATCATTCCTCACCGTTGACTATGCTGGCTAAAGCTGATGGGAGCTGTAGGCCAAAACATGCGGAAAGGCCACAAGTTGCCCACCCTTGCACAGAACTGTCTTGAGCTTTTGGTCTAATTTTTCGGAGGGACGCAAATAACCCAGAGATTAATTTAAAAAAAAAAAATTTTTTTTTAAAGGGGGTGGGTTCGGGAATGCAGGGCTGAAAAGAGAGCCAGCCATATCCGGGAGAGCTGGTGTCGCATCTGGCGAAGAGACTGAGCTGTGAAAAAGTCCTCAATTCGAATTATGCATCTGCCACAAACACAAGCTTCTTGCCCAAGGCAATAAGCGGGTAATGCTGATGTAACTGGGGTCATTCTGTAGGATGACTGAGATAACGTAGAGATAACTCTCTGGGGCTGCCTTCCTCTGCCTGGTGCCCTCCTTATGTGCTGGATTACGGTGCCCACCATCATCATCATCAGGCGATCACTCGTGACCAAGTAAGATTGTCTTCCGGGATAAAAGGAGGAAATTCTAAAGAAGATTGTGTAGACTCTAGCGATGGGTCCGTAAGTGACTGTGGAGGCCAATTCTAGATCCACACAGCTTCCCACAGTGAGGACACAGGTTACCAGATGGAAGATGGTCCTGTAAAGGATTCATTTGACGTGCTTTTCGCTTAGCACGTTTCTCCCTTTCACCTTGCACTCGGGCTTCTTCAAAGAACCTTTGTGAAAGGCCAACCTCCAGTTAGATCGTTCATGGGCCAGAGCTTCCCAGTTTTCGATGTTTATATTGCATTTTTTTAGATTAGCCTTATGAACATCTTTAAACCTCTTATATTGACCACCGATATTCCGCTTTCCATCCTTGAGTTGGGAGTAAAGTAACTGCTTTGGGAGACGGCAGTCAGGCATTCGAACAACATGACCGGTCCACGGAAGTTGGCGTTGAAGGATCATTTTTTCAATGCTAGTAGGCATGAGCAAGTGGAAGGGCTCTTCAGGGTGTATGGAAGAGAGGCACAGGAAGGTGTCAAAGAAAGCCAGTTTACACACAACCCATTTTGCATGTTGGAAGTCAACCGGATTTGACTCCTGGGTGAAAATGGGATCAATTTGAATGAGATCAGCTCACCATATGAAAATGCTGCTCGGCCAGATGTTGTGGGGGAAGCACCTGGGAGAGGAAAACGAGACTGCATCTTGCTGCTTTCAGCTGAGCAGGTAGAGAGGAGGTGTCTTTCTGGTGGTTCCTAACCAAGTGTGCGACTTTTACTTTTTTAGGCATGGCATATCTCTGAGCTTCTTCTTTTCCTAAAAGTGTAGGTGGATATTACTGCGATGCCCTGCTTGAGAAGTTCCCTTATGTAACAGACCGGGCATTGCTGGCACACAGGACACCGAAACGGATGCACCACTAGGTACAACATTTGGCGCTTTGTCTGTTTCACCGCCATGGAACAGACCAGAGGCCCTGTCTTTCATCCATCCCTCTTGTTGAGTGGATCTGTGAAGATCATGATCAACTACAGCCATGGAGAAAACGGAAGTGATCCTCCTAACTCGGTCACTTGTGTGTAGGGCCTAGGGTGGCCGTGTGTCCCCTTTTACAGAGGACAGTCCTCTGTTTGAAGTGCTGCCGGAGGAGGACCGCCTTCCCTTTGAAAGGCTGCCCTGACCAATTACAGTTGAAAGATAAAGAACCGTAAGAACGGTTGCCCACCCACACTGAGCACCTGGACAACAGACTGAACAGGTAGGCACACAACGGTCACCTGGCCACAGTCTTCCACACTAGGGTGAGATGCACAGTACTTCTATTTAAATTATAATGATTATTTCTAAATTGCCATCTATACATATCAATTAGCACATGCAAATTTAATGTACTTTTGTATATTTTGTCCTCGTTTGGGGTGATTCATAAGTGGCCATGCTAGTGTAGCGCCAAGAGCAGTGTTCTCCAACCTTGGGTCCCCAGATGTTTTTGGCCTACAACTCCCAGCATGCCCCAGCCAGCATAGCTCTAGAGAGACTGGGGACACACACACCCAAACACACACACACACACACACACACACACACACACACACACACACCTACCTTCTACTTCCAGGAAAAATGGAAAGCCATCGTTGGTCATGGTTCTAGGGTGGCCACATGCCCTATTTTACAGAGGACTGTCCTCTATTTGAAGGGCTGTTCGGTCCATGTCCAGTCTGAAGTTAAAGGACCACAAGAAGGGAGGGAGAGCAGGGCGTTGAACCTGCCCGGCCACCCTTAGCACCTGGACAGCAGACTGAGCGGGAACGCAGATTCTCCCGGTCCCAATCATCCCCGCTATGATGAGATACTTTGTATTTCTGTTTAAATATTAGTAATCCTTTCTAAATTCGAATTGACGCATCTAAATCGACGTCAGCAAATTTTATGCGGACGTGTGTCCTCTTTGGTCCTTTTTTTGGGGGGGGGGGGCTGTGATGCCTATGTGGCCACCCTGCACGGTTCTGTCTGGACGCTGCGTGGCGTCGCTCTTTCCCTTTGCTCCCCTGTGGTGAACACCATCTGTGCTTTTCGTTGGACGTTGAAGTGGAAAGTCAGTTCAATTTTTGGTGGGAGGGGCCCATAAGTTGTGTGGGTCTCTAGGATGTTTACACATCTATGATAGCCACAGATCTTCTTCTTCTTCTTCTTCTTCTTCTTCTTCTTCTTCTTCTTCTTCTTCTTCTTCTTCTTCTTCTTCTTTTAATTTTATTTTAAAATTTTTCAAACAATCCATAAAAATAACTAAATAACAAACATGCAACTTATATAGTGCTCCCGTCACCACGGGACCATATTTATTATTTATTTATTATTTATTTATTATTTGCATTTATTCATCGCCCATCTGGCCGGCAAACCGGCCACCCTGGGCGATGTACAGAAAATAAAACAGAATAAAACCCATTAAAACATTTTTCTCCATTAAAATACATTAAAACAGTATAAAATTTTAAAATCTTAGCCCACCCCATATTCCCGCCTGAATAACCAAGTTTTTAATGAGCGGCGGGAGCTCAGCAGAGAGGGGGGCATGGCAGAGGTCACTTGGGAGAGAGTTCCATAGTACGGGGGCTGCCACAGAGAAGGCCCTCTTCCTCGTCCCGACCAGTCTAGCTGCTCTGGCTGAAGGGACAAGGAGAAGGCCGTCTGTGGCAGATCTTGTTGAGCGGCCCACTTGGTGTTGCTGGAGACGCTCCTTGAGATAGACTGGACCGGAGCCGTATAGGGTTTTAAAGGTCAAAGCCAACACCTTGAATTCAGCTCGGCAGGCAACTGGTAGCCAGTGCAGCTCCTTGAACACTGGGACCATATAATACATTCTATCTCTATAATCTATCATTATCCATTATTCCAAAAATACAACAACATATCTTGACACGGCATACTCCCTTTCCCCTTATTTAACACAAAAATCCAGAAATAAACCCCAAATATCCTTAAAATTATTTTTCTTTAATTGTCCCCTTTGGCATTTGACATTACACGTTAACATATCATTTAAAGCCATAAGCCACAGATCTTCTGTGGGGCCGGCCACTCCCCGCCCTGGAGCCGACGCAGATGCACCTTTCACGGGTCTTGGACGCGAGCAAGACTTGGCTGTTCTCCCAGCTGGCAGCATTTCCTTTTAAACCACCCAGACAAATACTTGGATTATCCGGAAGCAAAGTCAAGTCAAGGAGAGTTCAAGCCCCGGCATTACTGAGTTGGCTCCCTCCTCTCCTAGTCAACACCTGTCTTTGCGGGGGGGGGGGGCAGCTTCTCCGAAATGGAATTTGGCCCTCTGCTTAAGGCAGTGTTCTCCAACTTTGGGTCCCCAGATGTTTGGGGACCCAAGGTTGGAGAACACTGCCTTAAGGGAAAGATGGGATATCCATGTAAATGAAGAGAAGCCTGGCATGTAAGGAACGGGCCCGCAGTTCTGGACAGCCTGTTCTCAAAGAGCCCTGGCCAGGCGACATGTGGAAAACCACTAAAGACTGCTCTAAAGTTTTATTTGGTGGCAGGGCGAAGCTGTCAGTGTGCTTGAGTTAAATGCATATTGCTGCCTTAAGTGGCCTATGTGATCTCACGTAATACTAAAAGAAGGCTATTTAGTACGTACAAAGCTGCCTTAGGGTGCAATCCTGAGTGTTTTTAGACAGGAAAAAAAAAAGCCCTACAACTCCCAGCATTCCCCAGGCAGCCACGCTGGGGTGTTCTAGGACCTTTTCCCCCCTGTCTAAACACGCACAGGATTGTGCCTTTAGACTCTCTGTCCATCTAATCCAGTCTTGTCTGCCCTGACTGGCAGCAGCTCTTCTCTGGGGTCCCAGGAAAAAAGGAGGGTCTTTTCCATCACCTGCTGTCTGACCCTTTTAGTCAGGGATCGAACTTGGGGCCTTCTTCATGCAAAGTGGGGGCTCTGCCACTGAGATATGGCCCCTTCCCCAAGTGCGTGCCATAAAACCACTGGGACTTAAACCGACATCACTCAAAATTGGGAGGTTCCACATTCTATGATGAGCAGTCACCATTTCAAGGCCGAAGGGAGATTGAGATTCATCATCTGTGTAAACGTCCTAATCCGGCCTGTGGACGTTTGTCATCTGTCTGTGGAGGCTTGGACTCCCTCCGTGGACCACTTCTCTCCTTAAGCCCTGGGGAGGAAGCGGGGAGAGGAATCCCTTGTTATCTCCAATCTGTGATTGGAGATAACAAGGAATTTCTCCTGCATGCCACCCCCTCCCAATGGTGCAAAGGGGAGTCCCCTTGTTAAGGGAACAGGATGGGGACAGAGAACCCCGGTTTGTGCTCTTATCTCTTAAGATGGACAACCATTTAGGGCAAAGTTTGTGGTTCCATTTGCTATAGGTGCAGGGCCCAAGGTCATGTAATTTCTTCAGAGATACAATGATCTGGCAGGGAATTATTTTTTGCAAAAGATGAAATCTATTCCAAAAGCTGTGGGCTCCCGTTCCGAAATGGGAACATTTTGGGGAAATAAAATAAATAATCTGCTTCTTTTGGTGCCAGATATACATACATACCTTTGCCAGATACAAAAAGGGAAGGGCCGTAGCTCAGTAGCAGAACACATGGCTTGCACGCAGAAGATCCCAGCTTCGATCCCTGGTAGCATCTCCGGGTAGGGTTGGAAAAATTCCTGCCTGAAACCCTGGAGAGCTGTTGCTGCCGCTGGTCCATGTCGACAGTACTGGGCTGGATGGACCCAGGGCCTGACTCAGTGACTGGGTTCAGACAACATGATAACCCACAAGCAAGGGTTGAGTATGGATTGAGTGCAGGTTGTCACCGAACCGTGGGTTGTTGTCTTGTCTGAGCCCAGCTGCACTAACAAGGCACGGCTTGTTAACCATGAACAACCCATGAAGAGAACCCCTGGCTTGTTGTTGGGTTGTGAACGGTGGGTTGTTCCCCATGGTTTGTTGTCTCGCCCGGGTTCAGACAACACGATAGCCCACATTATTTCAACAGCGACCCACGGTTCAACGGCAACCCACACTCAACCCATGCTCATCCCTTGAGTGGGTTATTATCGTGTTGCCGGAACCCAGTCAGTGTAAGCCAGCTTCCGATGTCCCCAAGCAAACAGGATCGTGTACACTCTCTGCTCTGCAGTTCTGTGGTTGTGGAACCGAATGTGTGGTTGTGTGTGGAATGCATTATTTTGGAGATCTCTGCCTTTTCTTGTAAAATAAATTTTTCTAGGGTTCAGAGCTGTAAAGAGAAGCTTCGGGGGGGCTTCTGTGCAGCGAGAGGAGGCAGGCTGCCTGCAGCGAGGCTTGCTGAGCCGTCCAGTCAGAGGATGGCATTGAAAACCTGTTCAGAAGTGAGGCAATGGGGGCGCAGTGTTTTGAGTCAGTCTCACCCCCTCCAAGCAGTGGATCTGAGCCGTGTTCCTAGTTCCCAATCCAGTGTCGGGAACGACACCCCCACCCCCACCCCAGCTGTGTTAGGTTTCTTAGCTTCTTTTGATTCATTTCATTTTCAAATAGAAAATCTCACTTGCTGAAACCCGAACACAATGCTGCTGCATGTCCTCTCTCCAATACAAAGTACCATTGAATGTCAGCTGCAGTGCCAAATACTGTGCAAAAATCAACTAATTGAACCCGGTTACCGGTGGATGTCACGCATCGGTATCACATATTTGTTGAAGATTTATTTATTACATTTATACCCCGCCTTTTTTCCTCCAAGGAACCCAAGGCGGCTTACATAATCCTCCTCCTCCTCCTCTCCATTTTATCCTCACAACAACCCTGTGAGGTAGGTTAGGCTGAGAGTCAGCGACTGGCCCAAAGTCACCCTCAGTGTCGGCTGAGGCATTTTTGAGGGGTATGGGGATTGTTTTAGCTCTAAAACCAGATGATTAATGGATTACACATAAAATCTTGGTCGATAGCTCTAGGAAAGGCGGGCAGATTTTGGTTGCTCTGACACAATGGAAGGTGTGTGTGTAATCCTATTTTATAGCTAGAGTTTGGGGGAAAGAGGGTGGAGGGGATGACTGAACCCAGATCTCCCCTCCCCCATGCTGGCTGGGCATGATGGGAGTTGCAGTCCAATGCATCTGGAAGGCATCCAGGTTGGGGCAGGCAGGCCTAAAGAAATGAAGGTTCTGCCGTCAGTTTTCAAATACCGTATATAAGGCGGGGTGTTGAACTTCAGGACTGTGGCCCAAATCCGGCCGGCCTGTGGTCCCAATTTGGCCCTCCGGGGTTCCCTAGGGAGCCATGCCCGCTTTCCCCCAACCATCCATCCCTCTTTTGGTGGCTTCCCAGCCTTTGCGCAGTTATTTCCCATTCTAAAAGGTTGAAATGCCTCTCCTTAAAGCATCATTACTGGCAGTGAGAGCTTCAGGCTAAAGTATTTCTGGTATTTCGCCCCCCACCCCCACCCCCCGCCCAGCACTGGAATGTGGCCCCCGAAAGCTTCCCTGGAATGTAATGCGGCCCTCGGGCTGAAAGTGTTTCCATACCCCTGATATAAAGGGATGCCGGAAGATTATAGGGTTGGGTTGGGGTGGTGGGGATCCTCACTCTGACCACCGACAATAAGACAAGGAATAATATTTTTAAGTGTTGGGGAGGTGGATTTAAGCTCATTTTAAGGGCCAAACAAGATGTGACCAGCAGGGCCCCTGGGGTGAAGGGGTGGGATTCAGATCAGGACCATGATGCCGGGGGAAGGGTGTCTGTGTGGAACCCACCCCACATACCAATTCCCGCCATGAGTATTGTGCGCCCTGCCCGTAGCTGCTCTTTGGCCCATGGGGGGGAAACATCCAGGGATTATCCAGCTACGTGTAAGTTTCCCAGGATGGGGCAAATAGCTTCAGGGAGGATTTAAATGGAGAAATATGGTGTAGCGAAGGGTGAATCTTGCTCACCACCATCCTGATCAGATCCCCCCCACTATGATTACCGTAATTATCATTATTATTTTTTTAAACCCACAAACATGTGTGGTCCTAACTGTGGATCTCTTGTGGCATCACATCTAGTTGGGATGGAGGGTTAGCCAAGCAAGCATCTGTTACTCTCCTTCCATGAAGGTTTCCAGTAAATAGTTGGCCAATCATCTGTCCAGGCTGCTTTAGATTTTTCAGTATCCGATCTCCATGACAACCCACCATCTCCCTCTCAACGCTTAAGGTTCTTAGACTAAAGGCACAATCCTATGCAAGTTTAGACAGGGGGAAAAAAGGCCTATAACTCCCAGCATGCCGCTGCCAGCTCTACTGGCTGGGGCATGCTGGGAGTTGTAGGCCTTTTTCCTGTCTAAAACTGGATAGGATTCAGTGCTTTTTTTCTGGAGAAAAGGGTACCGGAACTCTTGGATTACGTACATTTCCTCGGGAGTAGATGGCGATTAAATTGTAATGCAATTAATAGAAGAAAAGGTGCTGGAACTCAGTTCCGGTGAGTTCCACCAGAAAAAAAAGCCCTGATAGGATTGCTCCCTAAATATCTTTTCT
The DNA here is from genome assembly GCA_021292165.1 of Shinisaurus crocodilurus. Taxonomy (NCBI): domain Eukaryota; kingdom Metazoa; phylum Chordata; class Lepidosauria; order Squamata; family Shinisauridae; genus Shinisaurus; species Shinisaurus crocodilurus. The sequence continues at coordinate 52,331 of JAHFWL010000028.1, forward strand.
TAGTATCGATAACATCATCTTCACCTTCAAAGCAAGCTTGTTTCCAATATATACTTATAATAGGAATGGTACCCATGGTGCTGCTGGGGTGTTTTTGGGTTTTTTTTGGTGCATTTAGCACATATTAGTGATGCTAATGGCTCTGCTGGGATGAGGGCTTATAGGGAAAGAAAACTGCTGGAGCTAGAACTGCTGCTAAGTCTTTAGGTTTTGTTTTGTTTTCCATATAAGGTGTGTGTGTGTGTGTGTGTGTGTGTATAAATCTGAGCGGTTCACACAAGTGTTGTGCACTGCTCAGAATTGTTTGCAGGCCCAGAGAGCTTCAGCTATTGGGTGGTATATAAATGGAATGGAATGGAATGAATGAATGATTTCATAGATTTCATAGATCATAGAGTTGGAAGGGGCCTACAAGGCTATCGAGTCCAACCCCCTGCTCAATGCAGGAAACTAGAGGAGGGGTCTCCCATCCAAGTAATCACCAGGCCTGACCCTGCTTAGCTTTCCACACTCAGACAAGCTGAGCCAGCATAAGCCACAGGCCTGTGGTGATGATGATGATGATAATTTATTTATTTATTTATTTATTTATTCATTCATTCATTCTATTTTTGAATCGCCCATCTAGCCAGTCATCTGGCCACTCTGAGCGATGTACAGTCTAATTAAATACAAAAAAAACCCAAAACAGAGCATCAGTTAGCCCGGGGGGGGGGGCAGTCCAACCGGAGCAGGCCCTGATGTTCCCTCTGCCTGCTCCTGCCGCCTTCACGCCTTCCTTATTATAATATAATAATAATAATAATAATAATAATAATAATAATAATAATAATGTGCTGCACTGCCTGTTGTGTAAGCCTAATCACATGAAGGCATGATAATGTGCAGTTTACATCTTTTGAATAAAGTACTCAAGGAGAGGTGAACATTTTCTTGCAAGGAGCTCCGGCATCATTTTGCTCGAAGGATGTTCGTGATGTTTGTTCAGACAGCTTGAAGATGTTGCTTGAAGAAATTTAGCACTTCTTTAATGGGGCAGTCAGGACTGATGCACACAGGGGACCAGGTCCGCATGATCGGGGAAGGAAAACAAGCCACGGTAGCTTACTTTCCCACCCCGTGTGTGTTGCCGAATTATAATAATCACTCTCACCGGGCGCAGTTTGCCATGTCGCCTGAAACGAACCCTCCGAGGGCGGGCTGTGGGCGGGGTTACAAACCACCCTGCAACCCATGGTTTGTTCTAAGGTTGCAGGGTGGTTTGTAAGCTGCCCGCCATCCTCACTGGGCTTGGACGACACGACAAACCTTGCCCCGTGAGGGTTATTATGGTAATTCGGCGATGCATGACCGGCACGTTTGGGGCAAGGAAATATGGCATATGGTGGCATATTTTCCTTCCCAGATCATTCGAACCTGCTCAGTAGCTTCAGGTGATGGCTTCTTTGTGTGTAATGAGTCATCATAGAAATAACTTTTATATCCTCTCCCGTCCCATCAAATGCTTTTCGATGTAATTGTCGCATGCAGTTGTGAGTCATGGCTGGCTGGGGATTGCTGGGAGTTGTAGGACATTTTTCTGTCTAAACATGCACCCTAACGGTTACCATTTCCAGAGTGGTAGCAGGGTTACTCTGCTGCTGCAGAAACAACAAAGTGCCTTGTGTGTCACCAATTTGAAGGCTAACCAATTTATTTTGGTATAAGTTTTGCGGGCACCGCCCACTTTATCGGATGCATCTGATGAAGTGGACATGGAAGCGTATGCCAAAATAAATGTGTTAGTCTTTAAGGTGACACACGACTCTTTGTCGTTAAATGTTTAGTGATCTAGTGATGTACCGTACGTACACATATTCGTATTTTTGTAAAAAAAAATCTGAACGCCCTAACAGGGATGTGTGGATCTCACCCGTGGTTTGCAATGTGTTTAGGGACAAACAGCAGGTAGAGACACGAGGATCCCATGTCCAAAATCAAGCGAAGTCCCAGCAGCAAATCCATCTGGTTGCTGTTGCATAAAATCCTATTGGGCCAAGGCTTCCATCCCAAGCGTGCTGCGGCGGATGGAAAGCACTAAAAGCAGCATCCAGAGAAATGCATTGAGGGTCAAATGGTAAGATTGTTTAGAGCAGAGCTCTCCAACCGTGGGTCCCCAGATGTTGCTGGACTACAGCTCCCAGAATCCCTTGACATTAGCCATGCTGACTGGGTATGCTGGGAGCTGTAGGCCAGCAACATCTGGGGACCCAAGCTTGGAGAGCCCTGCTCTAGAGCCATTGGGGCAGGCAGCCTGATCCAATTCGTGTTTGCTAAGAGGGACGTCTTGCTATTTATGGCTGGGGTCACCCATGAAGGCCACAGGTCGGTCACCCCTGCCTTAGTCATTATCCCCAATACAGTAAAGGTACATATAAGTTTTTGGCTGAAGAGTGGGGTAAAAATGCTGTAAATAACTAACTAAATAACTATAAATATTTGTTTATAGACCTTGTTAGGCTTCTCCCATTCCCACCACCACGCAGGCCACCTTCGTTCTTCCTCCTCGCGATCAAATTTTACATTGTATGTTCCTCAGGGCAGGGGACTTTCCCTTTGCTTTTGCTGGAAAGCACCATGTAGATGGACGGCGCACTCTAACGGTGCAATCCTACGCATGGCTGGGGCATACTGGGAATTATAGGCCGTTTTTCTGCCTAAACATGCACAGGATTGTGCCTTAAGTAATGTTTACTCTTTGCACGGTGAAGGCTAGTTTACCCCAAATGCTTCCTCTCCACCCCAACGCTATTGGTGAGTGTGCTGCGCTCATTGTAGGAAACATCCCCTCATTGGGCCCTGTACTAGGAAAGTGGCGTTTTTTTTAAATTTTTATTTTCCGAAACCTCAAAGGAGCAATTACTGTTTGAAAGAAGAAAGCCACCGTTGCAATTTCGAAGACTTCAAGTGAAGCATTCTTTAAAATCATATTTCTTCTTCGTGTGTGTGTGTGTGGCTTTTTCGGGTGGGTGGGCGGGTGGGTTGGTATGGTAGTCAGGAAGCGTGGAAAGGGGGTTGGGCAAGGAGAAACAGACAGCGATTGACAAGTACGGAGCGATTGAAGCAGTACTACTTCCTAATTAAAATCTAATCCTCCCAAGCTTACAGTTCTAAGATTTTCATCAAGGCAAAAGCCTGCAGGCTTGTAGAAGAAGTGTGGGCTTAGGGAGGCGCTTTGATGGACGCTTGCTAGTCGGTCAACAAAGCATATGGTCACCCCCAGGATTGCTAAAATGCGATTACCTTATGGGGGGGGGGAGATGTTTGAGCCTTTGCTCTCATATGCAAAAGTTGCCACAGTGGTCCAGCGCTTTGTAACTGTGCTGCTGCGGCAATATTCGGTGCATTTCTGTGGCACTTCTAGTCCGTAAGCCGCTTCCGGCTTTATTGTTTGCATGCATTTTAAAAGTACATATCTCGTTTGGTTTTTTTATGCTTTGCATTAGAACAACAAGCAGCAGCAAACCACTTATGGCCTTGGCAAGATCAGCGAGAGAGGTCACTATTTCCCCCGCTTGGGGGACGGAGGCTCAACGAGGCTGGCTCTGCTGCACCGTTATGCGGGGCAGAAACCCAAGACTGCCTCAGAGTTGGCTGATCCCTGCTCCTTAATCAATGACTTATTTATTATATTTCTATCCCGCCTTTTTTTTCCCTGCAGGGAACCCAAGGTGGCTTACATAATCCGCCTCCGCCTCCCCATTTTATCCTCACAACAACCCTGTGAGGTAGGTTAGGCTGAGAGTCAGTGACTGGGCCCAAAGTCACCCAGGGAGCTTCATGGCCGAGTGGGGACTAGAACCCGGGTCTCCCGAGTCCCAGCCCGACACTCTCACCACTACGCCGCACCGGCTCTCATGGGCACGTGGGTTTGCTGCGTCCTCACGGTTGCGTTTTTAGGTGCGCAGTTAAAATATCTCAGGTGTACACCTGACATAAAGAGCTGCCTTAGACCAAGTCAGTCTCCTGGGTCCATTTAGCTTAGTATTGTCCACACTGACTGGCAGCAGCTCTCCAGGGCGACAGGGTCTTTGCATGCAAAGCTCGGCCACTGAGCTGCGGGGCTCCGCCATTGGTCCGTTCGCCCAGTGCTGCAGCGGCAGTGTGTGTCGGTTGGCAGGAGAGGCCTTTTCCAGTCCTACACCTGGAGATCCTTTCACTGGAGATGGTGAGGACTGAACCTGAGACCTTCTATGGGCAAACTGTGTGGTCTACCCAGATCCGTAGTCTTTCCCCAAACCTACATCATCATCAGGCGATCACTCGTGACCGAGTAAGATTGTCTTCCGGGATAAAAGGAGGAAATTCTAAAGAAGATTGTGTAGACTCTAGCGAAGGGGCCGTAAGTGACTGTGGAGGCCAATTCTAGATCCACACAGCTTCCCACAGTGAGGACACAGGTTACCAGACGGAAGATGGTCCTGTAAAGGATTCGTTTGACGTGCTTTTCGCTTAGCACGTTTCTCCCTTTCACCTTGCACTCGGGCTTCTTCAAAGTCCATGGAACCTTTGTGAAAGGCCAACCTCCATTTAGATCGTTCATGGGCCAGAGCTTCCCAGTTTTCGATGTTTATATTGCATTTTTTTAGATTAGCCTTATGAACATCTTTAAACCTCTTATATTGACCACCGATATTCCGCTTTCCATCCTTGAGTTGGGAGTAAAGTAACTGCTTTGGGAGACGGCAGTCAGGCATTCGAACAACATGACCGGTCCACGGAAGTTGGCGTTGAAGGATCATTTTTTCAACGCTAGTAGTCTTTGCTTCTTCCAGTACACTGACATTTGTTCGTCTATCTTCCGAAGTAATTCGCAGGATTTTCCGGAGGCAACGTTGATGAAACCTTTCAAGGAGGTGGAAGTGACATTTATAGATAGTCCATGTTTCGCAGGCATACAATAAAGCCTACAAATGTAATAATGACATGCCCAAGGACACACAATGGGTCTGTGGCAGAGGCGGAACTTGGACCCGGGCTTCCCAGCTTCCCCTTTTCCGCCCCCCCCCCCGGCTCACAGCTTCATCGCGGGCTTGGCTTATGGGAGTTGCTTTGCCGCGGTTTGTTTCTCCATCGTTTCCATTCCCAAAGTGTTAATGCTCCTTAAAATTGATTAAAAACAGCCTCAAACACAGCAATACAGAGTTATGAAGAAGCAGCGGGAAATTGGTAAGCAAATACAACTTTCCGACGCTGCTCCGATATTGCCTGCGCGCAGGGCCGGTGCTACCATTAGGCCAACTAGGCGGCTGCCTAGGGCGCCGGGCTAAAGGGGGCGCCAGGAGCATAGGGCTGGAGGGAGGGAGGGCTCAAGTGGAAAGAGGGGGGGCGCTAAATATCTGATCTTGCCTAGGGCACCAAACTGCCTTGCACCGACCCTGCCTGCGTGGAGGAACCACGGAAGGGGATGATAGAGTCCCTTCCCGCGCAGATGCCGACCACCCCCCCAAGGAGGCATGGATTTCTCTGAGTGGGTGGGGAACCGTGCCCCATGTGATTCCTGCATGCATGCACACGTTACGGCACCCAAATCACAGGGAAGCTGCCACTGAAGTAATGTAAAACTGTTCCATTAGCGCAGCCTTCTCCAACCTGAACTCCAACTCCCATCACCCCACAGCCAGCAAGGGGGGGGACACTTTGGTGCCTCAGGCAAAACTTTTGACATCTCGAAAAGCTGCATGTGGCGGCAGCAGCAGGCGGGTTTAATGCAGGGAATGTAAGAACGGGTGAAAAGTCCTGATGGAGCCAAACGAAGCGGCTCCATCTACCCCAGGAGCCTGTTTCCAGCGTTGGCCACTTGTTGGATGCTTTCAGGAAACCAATAAGCAGCGCATGAAGGCAAGCGCCCCCCCCCCCCCGCAGTCCTCCAGCAATCCGTGGGCTATACTGCCTTTCTCCCTGAGGTGCTAATTTTCTATTTGCAGGGACGTCGTTTTAAAACATGGGGGAGGATTAGAGAACGGCATCTCCCATCCACCACCCCACAGAAGTACAGTCTGTTCCACTACCTTTGGATTCTACCACCTCATTCTGCTGCCTGTGTAGACCAGGCCGGAGGAGGATTGGGACCAATTTTATTTATTTATTTATTTATTTATTACATTTCTACCCCGCCTTTTTTCCTGCAAGGAACTCAAGGCGGCTTACATAATCCTCCTCCTCCTCTCCATTTTATCCTCACAACAACCCTGTGAGGTAGGTTAGGCTGAGAGTCAGTGACTGGCCCAAAGTCACCCAGGGAGTTTCATGGCCGAGCGGGGACTAGAACCCGGATCTCCCGAGTCCCAGTCCAGCACTCTACCCACTAGGCCACACTGGCTATGTGCTGAGAAAGAAGTGTGGCAGGCACGATAAATACCAGCGTCCCCATCCTTTCTTCCTCTAACGCTAAACAAAGGACAGGATTTCACTGTGCTGTGAGTTCTCTGTGCTTCCCTGAAAAAGAGCGGATGGAGTGGAATTTTGTAGGTGGGGAATGTGCAGTGCAACATATTTATTTATTTATTTATTTAATCATATTTCTACCCCCCCTTTTTTCCTGCAAGGAACCCAAGGCGGCTTACATAATCCTCCTCCTCCTCTCCATTTTATCCTCACAACAACCCTGTGAGGTAGGTGAGGCTGAGAGTCAGTGACTGGCCCAAAGTCACCCAGTGAGTTTCATGGCCGAGCGGGGACTAGAACCCGGATCTCCCGAGTCCCAGTCCAGCACTCTACCCACTAGGCCACATCTTGCATTTTTGTATTGCTCTGGGGCAGAGGAGGAGGCGGCAATTCAGACTTCCTGCCTGAAGCGGCACCCAGACACCCTCCCTGATGGCCAGTTCTCCGTCATGGGCAAATTATGCCTGTGGCCATTGATCTGTGATGGCTCACTGCATGCACAGAAGTTGTCACTTGATGTTGCAGCCACTCAGAGATGAAGACACGCGCATGAATTAGATCTTGATGACTGGCAGCTAGCTGAGGGGGCAAGCTCCCACTGAAAGGCCGTGCCGTCGGAGGCGATGTGACATTTCCGGGTGCGCCGGAGGATTCACTGATGCGCGTCGCCACTGGATGCTGCAGTCACGTGGCGACGAACATGTATGTGCAAAGCCATCCCTTTTGTGTGTTGAACTTAGATTCATAGATCATAGAGTTGGGAGGGGCCTACAAGCAGGGATGGGGACTCGGACTCGAGGACTCGACTCGTGAGTCAGACTGAGTCCCCCCTCTGACTCGACTCGGACTCGAGTCCCAATATTTTTAATGGGACTCGAGACTCGACTCGGGACTCGAGACCAAGGACTCGTCAACATCCCTGGGCTGTTGACGAGTCTTCTGGCTGTGCCAGAAGGAGCGCGATCACCGGTGAAGAGCGCATGGAGGCGAGGCGCGCCGCTGCTCAGCCACTATGGACAGCTACCAGGAGCGCAGCCCCAACGATGTGTTGAGATTTATTTTGATTGATGTGTTGTTGTGGGGGCTTAGGGTTAGGGTCAGACATTTTGGGGTTGACTGCCTCTGCCTGCCTGTTTGGGGTTCCCTACCTCCTCTGCCTGCCTGGTTATTTTGGGTTTGTCTGCCTGGTCTGTTCTTGTCAAAATCAGTTGCAGAGTTTTGAAATAAAAAGGCACACTTGTGCCTAGAATTTATTTAAGCCACACATCTGAAGTAGCCTTATTTTGTTGGGGGGAAACCCCATTGATTTTAATAGGGACTCGTGGAGTCAGTTTTGGGAGTGACTCAGGACTCGTGACTCGTGAGTCACCATTTTGGACCAAGGACTCGGACTCGGACTCGAGACTCGGGTCCAAAGACTCGTGACTCGACTCGTGACTCGAGACCAAGGACTCTTCAACATCCCTGCCTACAAGGCCATCGAGTCCAACCCCCCTGCTCAATGCAGGAAACTTGAGGAGGGGTCTCCCATCCAAGTCATAACCAGGCCTGACCCTGCTTAGCTTTCCACGCTCAGACAAGCTGAGCCAGCGTGAGCCACAGGCCTGAACGAGGGACTTCCGCATAGTGCTTCATGTAATACATTAAGAGAGGCACCGTTAAAAATAAAATAAAATCTAGAATGAGCATTTTGGTCCACAAGGCTCTTTTGTGTCTCGTGCCGGGAAGCTATGAACATCGCTTGTGAAAGTGTGGAAAGGACAAACAGCTGTAGAATCTGCTTTCTTGGAAGGTGTGTGTGTGTGCGTGTGTATCTCATGCCTCTCCTCCTCTGGTTTCTTTGTGCTGGCAGGGTTGACTGCGGCGAAACTCACTCCTGTCCTGTGTATGGCACTGGTAGAATTCACTGTGAAAAGACTCTGTCAGTGAATTACCATAGGGCCATAAACAGAGCAGAGAAAGAACCACAAGATAGTCGTCCTCCTCTCGATGGCAGTGACAATCCTTTGCCCTGTTTGGTGTAGCTCTCTTGCGGATGTGCCCAATGCCAAGATAATGGCAAGCCCGCCCGCCCGCCTGGGATGTTGACTAGTAAGTGGACTGGCAAAGAGAAGGCTACTACTCTGACGGCCTGTAAAGAGAAAGTTGGAAACGGCGCGCTCGAGACACGCTGGCGCGCTTCCCTGGTTTGCTTGACGCCGCTGTGCCGGTCAGGCGGTGGCCGAATCTCTGCTCCCGGTGGCCAACTCTCACTGTGGATCAGCCCGGTGGCCCCTCCAGATGTGTTGGGCCGCAGCTCCCATGGCCATTGTCTGGGAAGGATGGGAGTTGCGGTCCAACACATCTGGAAGGCAGCTGGCTGGAACGGAGCCATCCCGTCATGGCACTGCTGTATCATGATCCATCAGTTCTATGAGAACCGGATGTTGCAGGGGGGGGGGCCCTCCAAACAGAGGCTGGCCCAGCACAATATTTTCTCCTGAGATCTTTCTTTCTTTCCTTCTTTCTTTTTTGTGGGGCTGAGGTTTCTAGTCCCCCCCCTGTCCTTTGGCCATAAGGTGGCCATTGGCGGTGCAGGATGCAGGGACCTCGGATCTTCATAAAAGGTTCCGCATTTGTGCGTGGCGTCCGGAAAATGGGTGTGCATCCTTCTGGCTCAGCTCTCCTGTGTTCCAGGGAGGAGAATCCTCTGCTTGGCCCTTTTTGGCACTAGCACATTTTTGCTGTTGTCTATATACGTTGAGCAATTATGTGTAGTGCCAATATGGGAAAAGATAAGAGACCACGACGACCGTAGCCTTGTCCCGGGGGGGGAATGGCCACCACGGCTCCTGGCATTTAGTATTTCGTAAGCGCCCTTGTAGTTACATATCCGTAGCACGGCTTACCAGTTTTCTGCCACAGGTTTCTATTCTTCTTCTTTTTGCTCTTGTGTCCGCAAGGCTCTGGGTTCAAATCCCGTGCAGCGGAAGAACCCGTGCAGCGGAAGGGCCCTTGCCCAGATTTTAAAAACAAAGGATAATATGCAGTGGCTACGTGCAGTCAGTTTTGTAGGATGGGGAAACTAGATGAAGTGATAGGGCATTCGGTGGCTTTTAAAGAAGAGATGTGACAAATTCATGGCGGTTATGCCCGTCACTCATGATAGTTAGCTGGTGCTTCCATGCTCAGAGGACGAATGTCTTTGGGTACCAGATAGTGCAGTGTTCTCCAACCTTGGGTCCCCAGATGTTTTTGGCCTACAACTCCCAGCATGCCCCAGCCAGCTACGCTGGCTGGGGCATGCTGGGAGTTGTAGGCCAAAAACATCTGGGGACCCACGGTTGGAGAACACTGAGATAGTGGGCATGAAAACAGATGTGAGGCCAGATGTTAGCAACAGGGTGCTTCACTAGACGAACTTTTGGTCCGATCCAGCAAGGCAGTTCTTACGTGTCTATGATTACCACGTTGACGCGGATCCTGTGTTCACGCTGCGCAAACACCGATTTTCGTTTTATCTCGGAAATTTCCAAATGCGGACTTGGAAATTTGACCTCGACGTTGACTGAAGTCTGTCTGGGTGCTTTGGTGAGAATGGCGTTTGCTGTAAGCAATTTCAGAAGATGTCTCCTGAATATCGTCACCTTCAATTACTTCCCCACGCCCTCCCCCCCTCCCCCCCTTTTTTTTGTCTACCTTCAATTCTTGCTCCCTAAACCCACTTAGAAAGGCCTTTTCTGGCGTGGCTGCCTGTTAGAGTGGCCACTTACGAATCACCCAAAGTAGGAAATGCATCACCACCACCACCACCCCCCAAAAAAAGAAAGGACAAAATGTGCATGTGCTCATTTATATGCATAGATGCAAATTTAGAAATAATTACTATAATTTAAATTGAGATGCAGTCCAGGTGCTCACTGTCGATGGGCAACGTTTCTTATGGTTCTTTATCTTTAACGTGGAATTGGACAGGAAGGTCCTTCAAATAGAGGACAGTCCTCTGTAAAAGAGGCCACATGGCCAGCCTACTTTCCCTGTGTGACGGAACTCCCTACGCAAGCAGGCAACGTTTCATAGCAACATGTAGAAGATGACGTAAAATGCTCCTGTTTAAATGTTCAGCTATTCCGTTCAATGAATTCAGGGTGCATCGAAAGGGCTGCTCTCTGACATATTGCTCTATTTTTTTAAAATTGATCATAGGATCATAGATTTGGAAGGGGCCTACAAGGCCATCGAGTCCAGCCCCCTGCTCAATGCAGGAAACTAAGAGGAGGGGTCTCCCATCCAAGTCATAACCAGGCCTGACCCTGCTTAGCTTTCCACGCTCAGACAAGCTGAGCCGGCGTGAGCCACAGGGGTCTCTTATTGACCTGTGATGTTTCTAAATATTGTAAAATGAGTCACCGAGGGAAGTGGGGCAAACCATTCTTAATTAGCAGGTACTATTAGCAGCATTTTGAGGAAGGACTCTATATATGACCTTGTCTTAAGATTTATCTCTGCCCATTTTTGGTGGCGGCGGCGGCGACCTGTGTAGCGTTTATGGGCATGACCAGAAGTGTACAAGTTGACTAGGAAAAATAATCCTAGTGTGATAAATTTTGCACGTTACCGGGACACCTGACAAATAGCACAATCTGCAAGACTACGATAGATTCTCACCAAATGCAACTGGTGACAGGTTGACGTTGGAAGGCACAAAGCTCGTGCGAAATCTGGAGCCATTATAGCCTGGAGGAGTTGGGAGCAAACGCCCCTATACTGGGGTGGGCAACCCGTGGTCTGGGAAGGGTGCATGTTGGGGAAAGGTGGGCAAGGATTATGCAGTGTAATCCTGAACGCGTGTTCTCAGAAGTAAGGCCCTTTGATTTCAATGGGACTTAACGCCTATGAGAGTGGGTTTAGGACTGGAGGCAGAATGAACAAATTAGGGCTGTGATGTATAGTGAATTAACCATCTTAAATTGATTGAAAGATGTTTAATTAGTTTAAAAGGTGATGCTGATTAATTAGGGTCGTTTAAAGTCATTTTTAATGTACATAGCAGGATTTGCAAATCCACTGGAGGCATGCAAGGGGTTGTAGTTGTTGTCATGATCATCATCATTATTACATTTATATCTCGCCCTTTTCCCTCTTGCAAGGAACTCAAGGTGGCTTACATGGTCCTCCTCCTCCTCTCCATGTTATCCTCACAACAACCCTGTGAGGTAGGTTAGCCTGAGAGTCAGTAACTGGCCCAGAGTCACCCAGTGAGCTTCGTGGCCGAGTGGGGACTAGAACCCGGATCTCCCGAGTCCAAGTCCTTCACTCTAAACCACTAGGCCACACTGGCCTTCGAAAGATGATCGCCTCCAGTGCTACCACAAGTGTGCACCGTCCTTTACAATCAAAGAAAGCATGGGTTGGATCCAGATTCACGCTGGAGCAACTGCAATGGCAGGAAGAGGACTTCCCCGCCCCCTCCTTCCCACAGCAGCCCCTCCAGTCCAGCCCCCTGAAAGTACTATAGCAGTGTTCTGCAACCTTGGGTCCCCAGATGTTTTTGGCCTACAACTCCCAGCATGCCATGCTGGGAGTTGTAGGCCAAAAACATCTGGGGACCCAAGGTTGCAGAACACTGCTTTAGGGTTTCTCTCCTAAAGATTTTTTTGTATAGATGCAAGTCTCGGGGGGTCCCCCAAGGCTGCTAACGCCTCCCTCCTGTGCATGAGTGCTGCAATTTTGGCTGCATAAAGATAGATACTCAGGGAATATCAGGGAACTACCTAGGGAGGTGGTGGGCTCTCCCACTCTGGAGGGATTCAAGGTGCGGCTGGACAGTCATCTGTCGGGGATGCTTTGACCTGGATTCCTGCATTGAGCGGGGGGGTTGGACTCGATGGCCTGGTAGGCCCCTTCCAACTCTACTTTTCTATGGTTCTATGATAAGATTCTACTGTTAGTGTATAGCATTAGCATTAGCAGCATATTGAAGTGAACAGTTGCAAAATTGCCTCCCCTTGCCCAACAAAGCTCTGGCGAATGAAGAAATAAGACCAGAGAGCCACAAAACATTTAGTCCACACCAGTCATTCACACGGCTTGCCCCTCTTCAAGAAGGTGCACATGACTAAGTGAAGCACACACACTTTCATGATTCCAGTCGTCCTGATCCTGGCTATCAAAACTGCCCTGGCATCCTGTCTGAGCTTCGCTTGACATTCAGTGTTCTGCTCGAGTCACCCACATTTAAACTCCGTATACTGCCTCTAGAGCAGTGTTCTCCAGCCTTGGGTCCCCAGATGTTTTTGGCCTACAACTCCCAGCATGCCCCAGCCAGCAGAGCCTGGAGTCCGTGTGGGCACTGTGCAAAAATTGGTGCCTCCGGGCACCCCGCATGATGCCACAGACCCTGCGGGGGGAATCTGTTGTGTCGTGTGAACTGGGTCAGAGAGTCACATGGGACCATACTGAATGGGATGAGCTGTGGTGTGGGGGGGGGGGGGAAATCCCCCAAAATTGGGGGTGGGACCTTCCATGAATAGAGCCATTCCTCTCCTGGTAGGTCGGCGGATCCTGGATCCAACCCAACAGGCTTTTTTTTTTTTAATGTTTGGAATCACAGATTTATTCATATGCAGATTTAATTGACCAATGAATTGCTTAACATGCATATGATTCATTGAATGAATGAATGAATGAATAAATAAATAAAAAATAACCAAACTGATGGGAATAATATGTGGCAATCACCACCATGTCTGTCTGTTTTTTTGTTATTTATTTAGTTATTTATTATATTCACCCTTAGAGAGCCGCAGTTGTTGAGGAGAGGCAAGGAAGATGTGCCCACCAGCTTGGGAAACAAATGGCTGAGGATGGTCACTTTTACTTACCGTATCTTGGTGTATTTCTAAACTCTTGTCTGCAGATCAAAAGAGGGAGTGTAAACATTTAAAAGTTAACTGCGAGAACAAAAAGAAAGGAAGGAAGGAAGGAAAGAAAGAAAGAAAGAAATGGGCTGTGACCAGAATTCTACAGGATTTTTATTCCGCCCAATAGCCAAAGCTCTCTGGGTGGTTCACAACAATTAAAACCATAAAATACAACATGATAAAATACAATATAAAAGTTTAAAATGACAGTATAAAATAAAAACCCAAATAAAACCTAGCAGCAGTGCAAAGATTTAAAATACAGTAACAGATTTAAAACAACAGAAACTGAAAGACTGAAATGCCTGGGGAAATAAAGAGGTCTTCACCTGGTACCGGAAAGAGCACAACATGGCTACTACAACCAAGTGGCCAATGGATTTAAAGAACAGCAATGCCACTGATAAAGATAAAATGTCAAAATCCTATGAAAGATTGCCTGTGTGTGCTGAATCAGATCTCTCTATCATTTTCAATTTCTGAAACAATTAAAAATGCCCCAAACATATTTTCCCTCCAAGCATTTCAGCTGTATCATTAACTATATATACGTATTTTAAAATGTGAGTACTAGACGCTGTACAAGGATAACGGACAGTCCCTTCCAACAACCTCGCATTATGGGATGTTACCCATAGATCAGGCTAATTCTTACTCTAAAACAGTTGTGTAGTACTAGTTAGCATCCAAAGTGCTATACATGAGGTTGTCCTCATAATGGCCATTCGAGGCTGAGAGTAAAGTTTATTACCGTATTTTATTTTTGAAATTTAGATTTATAGCCCACCCTTCAAATACAATACCAGGATTTCTGACAATAAAATATTGAAGCACAACGACGATTCCTTGCTTGCAGTGAAGCTGAGCTCTGTGACAAAGTGCGGGCTGACTCTCTCCCAAAGATCTGGGCTATGTTGCAAAGTGCTTTACTATGATCCAGCAAGCTCAGTCCTTGGACAGCCTTAATTATGATTAACATTTTTAAAGGAACTCTTCAATGGAGGTGAAACTGAGCAGAACAAAGAGCGTTTCCTTTCCTGCTGCCATGCTGCTGCTCCTTCCAACCCTGTGTTTGGTATCCCTTTGGTCATGTGAGCCGGGCTGAACAGAGTTGGGTAGTTCTTCCATCACTTTAACCTTTGCAAATGCCCTGCCTGAGCTCCGAAGGTGTTTTCTAAACCATGGAGGATTTTAGCAAGGCGGCGTGAGATCCCTTGCTCGTCCTCTGTTCAGTGTTCCCACTTGCCGCAGAAATGCCACTCTGCATTAATTCAAATATGGGGTTAAAATATATATATATAAAGGGAGACCCACTACACCAGACCAAAGGCTTATCCAATTCAGCACCTTTCCACAGTGGTCAACCAGATACTGGATATTGCACTCACTGACATGATTTCTTTGAGCACGGAATCTGTGTTTCTGTCACGTGCAGCAAATGTTGGATTTCTTTGGTTTTTAAGAGGGAGTTTGATCAGCCTTGTTTGTAAAGACTGACAACCTTCCCAAGCAGGGCTTTTTTTTTTTTTTTTTTAAATTTGTTTATTTGAATTTTAACATATACAAAACAACCGAACAACCAACAAAACATCTAATCCATTACAGAAATTGTATTAGATTAGAACAAAGTAAACCCCCCCCCGAACCAAAATTCAAAGGAACAAATCTGGCTGGGCACCTTTTCCGGAGTCTTTTTCGGCCATAAAGTAGTCAGTTTTGTGATAGGTGGATATTTGTAAGTTTATTGCATCCAAATGTGCTGGAAGGCTTGAGGTATTTTTGTTGTAGATGTTCTGTATGAAAATTGGATAAAAGGCCACCATTCTGCTTCAAAAGAGTTTGTTTTCTTTCCCCCCCCCCCTGCAATTCTCAATTTTTGAGTTAGTTTTTCAATTAGTGCAATTTCCCATACCACATTATACCAGTGATTGATGGTTAGCCCTTTGGCATCTTTCCATCCTCTTGCTATTAGTAATTTAGCAGCTTGTAATAGAAATCTTATTAGGTTCTTGTATAATAAATTTTTATTATCTCTTTGAAAAATGTTTAATATTGCTAATTCTGGAGTTTTATTTATCTTTGTCCCTACAATTTTAGATATTTCTTTGAAAACTATTGTCCAGAAGCGGGATACTTGCTTGCAGGACCACCACATGTGTTTGTGTGATCCGATTTCTCCACAGGCTCTCCAGCATAGGGGAGAGTAGTTTTTATTAATATGAGAAATTTTGTGAGGAGTCCAGTGCCATTTCTGTATTATTTTCAGTGAGAGTTCTTTGAATTTTGTTGAAATCGCTTTAAATGGGAATTCATCCCATATATTTTCCCATTCTTCATCTTCTATTTGCATTCCCCATTCTCTTTCCCATTTTCTTTTAAGAGGAAGGCTATTTCCCATGTCTGTTTTTATCAGAAGTGCATATAAATCTGACATTAATCCTTTTTCCTGATCTGTAAAAGTTAATAATATCTTTTCAAATTGTGTCAGATATCTGGTGCCTTGTTTTTTTTCACATTCTCTAGTCTAATGAATGAGCTTATTTGGTACCATTGTAACCAAGTAATTGCCGTATTTTGTAATGTGTTTCTCCATGTGTCTCTTGGTAGTGGTTGTGAGTTATTATATAAGTCTCGTAATATCAATAGGTTATTATTTTTCAGTGATTCTCTAGATATCTGTATGTCTTTAATTGGAAAATTTGGGTGTGCATAGAGTGGTATTAATGGTGAAATTCCTGGCATCAGTGTCTCCTTTCTTCGTTTCCATATCTTTAATATTATTTCCATGTTGGAGTGTTGATTTTGTATATACCTTGTGTTATTCGTTTTTTGACAAAGGGTATTGTGTGTGGATTATCTTGTGCTAACAAAAAAATTTCTATTTTGACCCAATGTTTCAAGCAGGGCTTTGTAACTAATCATTTATTTATTATATTTTATTTTATTTATTTATTATAGTTATACCCCGCCTTTTTTCCTGCAAGGAACCCAAGGCAGCTTACATAGTTTCATAGAAATTCATAGTTTCATAGATCATAGAGTTGGAAGGTGCCTACAAGGCCATCGAGCCCAACCCCCTGCTCAATGCAGGAAACTAGAGGAGGGGGTCTCCCATCCAAGTAATAACCAGGCCTGACCCTGCTTAGCTTTCCACGCTCAGACAAGCTGAGCCAGCATCAGCCACATAATCCTCCTCCTTCTCCTCTCCATTTTATCCTCACAACAACCCTGTGAGGTAGGCTAGGCTGAGAGCCAGTGACTGGCCCAAAGTCACCCAGTGAGCTTCATGGCCGAGCGGGGACTAGAACCCAGATCTCCCGAGTCCCAGCCCAACACTCTCACCACTACGCCACACTGGCTCCCATGACAGGCAGTTTTATGCCCGCCCTCCCCACCCAGCACCCCGGGCTACTCAGAATTTTAAAAGGGGGCGGGACACTTGGCAGGTTCTGTATAATAAGCCAGAAAGTATAAAATAGGAGTTGATCTTGGACAGATCCCTGTGGTGAGTGATTGGTAAAATGTGTGGGTCGGTTAAGAATTAACAATTGTGGCCAGCCTTTTAAGGCTGCTCGGGTGAAATCCTTGCTGCTCAGATAGACTTCTCCTGGGGTTCTACAATGAGTTCAAGCTGCTGTACAAAATTTAAAATAACCTACCTCACAGGGTTGTTGTGAGGATAAAATGGAGAGGAGGAGGAGGAGGAGGAGGAGGAGGAGGATTATGTAAGCCGCCTTGGGTTCCTTTCAGGAAAAAAGGCGGGGTATAAATATAATAAATAAATAATAATAATAATAAAGAAAAACGCTAGCTGTTGCTGCTGTCCAATCACAGGTCTCCACTCTCCAATCATCCCCCACCCTGCCAGACAGTGGCCAAATGTAGTGTATTGCATTAGGTTGCAGGCACAGAGCCAATGAGAAATGGCAAGGATGCCGGCTTGGCCTGCTGCCCTTACTAAGCCTCTGAGCAAGCCAATACCTGTCTTTTCAACTACAGCCTTGGGGGGGGGGGAGTTATTCCAAACTGGGGTCAGGGAAAAGAGAATGTCATAGCTTATTTATTTATTCATTCATTGTATTTCTATCCCACCTTTTTTCCTGCAAGGAACCTAAGGCGGCTTACATGATCCTCCTCCTCCTCCTCTCAATCTTATCCTCACAACAACCCTGTGAGGTAGGTTAGGTTGAGAGCCAATGACTGGCCCAACGTCACCCAGTGAGCTTCATGGCTGGGTGGGGACTAGGACCCGGATCTCTGGGGTGTTGAACCTCCGGCCAAATCCATCACACCTGCAGTCCCCCCCCTCCGATATGGCCACTCCCTTTCCCCCTCCCCCCCCCAACCATCAGTTTCTGGCTTTTGTGCAGATTTGCCCCCGTTCTGAAAGGTTGGGATGCCTCTCCTAAGGCATAGTTATTATTTATTTATTTATTATACTTATATCTCACCTTTCTTCCATCATGGAATCAAGGTGGCTACCTGTGGTTCCCAGGTGGTCTCCCTTCCAGGCACTGACCAGACCTGCTTCGCTTCAGCAAAGTGGTAACCTCATGTACCTTCAGACTACGCCCTGGGACCAGTTACAGACAGTAAAAGCTTTAAGCTAAAAAAATACGCTGGACTTTTGGGGGATTTTCTGCCCAAGCCCCAGTTGCCTTCAGCCCACCCCACCCCCCCAGCCCGAGTTTCTGCAAAACTGAATTCGGCCCTTGGGCTGAAAGAGATTCAACACCACCGCCATAAAGGGTGTTTGCTTGGCCAAAACCAAGCAAAGCAAATCTGATATCATGACTTCAGTAGATCATCGCATCATCCTGTGGGGATTTTGTATAGCAGTGTTCTCCCACCTTGGGTCCCCAGACGTTTTTGGCCTATAACTCCCAGCATGCCCCAGCCAGCTACGCTGGCTGGGGCATGCTGGGAGTTGTAGGCCAAAAACATCTGGGGACCCAAGGTGGGAGAACACTGTTCTATAGCTTTGCTCAGTTAGCAGCAACTAGATTTTAAATCTTGGGAGGCCTCTGTGGCCATGCCTTAGAATCATAGAATCATAGAAAAGTAGAGTTGGAAGGGGCCTACAAGGCCATCGAGTCCAACCCCCTGCTCAATGCAGGAATCCAGGTCAAAGCATCTCTGACAGATGTCTGTCCAGCTGCACCTTGAATGCCTCCAGAGTGGGAGAGCCCACCACCTCCCTAGGTAGTTGATTCCATTGTCTTATTGCTCTGACAGTCAGGAAATTTTTCCTGATGTTTAGGTGGAATCTAGGTTCCTGTAACTTGAGCCCATTATTCCGTGTCCTGCAAACTGGGATGAACGAGAAGAGATCTTTGCCCTCCTCTGTGTGACATCCCTTCAAATACTGGAAGAGTGCGATCATATCTCCCCTTGCTAAAGGTTCCAGCGCGGAGGTGGCATGAAGTGACGTATAGCAACAGCCCCAGGCGAGGCACCGAAAAAGAAAATAACCCTTGGGGGAAAAAACAAAAACCAACAACCTGGCACCAGGGGCATTATGCAAGGGACAAACCAGTAAACCAGTGTGGCTTACTGTGAAGCATTTACAATACAGGAAGAAGCAAAGTAAATCTCGTATAATACATTTCAAAGGATGACGCTATGTTGAATGACCGGAGTTGTAGCAAAAACACACACCAAAAAAAAAAAGAAAAAAAAAAGAGAAAAAGACAAGAAAAAAAAAGGAAGGAAAAAAGCACAAGCTTTCACTGCCTGCCATGAGGACAATCATTTGACAGTTTGAATGACTGGCTGTCAATATAGCACATGGCATTGGATAAGATGTTCCTCGTGATGGTGGCAGCGCTTGGGTTGTTCCGTCATCTGTACCTTAAAGGGACCTTTTGTGGTGTGTGTGTTTTTCCCCTGATCAGGTCTTTTTGGGGGATACAATCTCCCTCAAGTTGTTGTTCATAAGGAGATTTATTTGACTGCACTATTTCCCGGTCTTTCCCATTCCACAGCCTGCCTTCCTCCACCGCCTGCGTTTCCCCAAACTCCTCTCCACTTTATTGCTCTTAATATTTTGATGCAGGGGGAAATTGAACTGAACCCCCACGGATCTTCCTGTCAAGTTTGCTGTAATAGCTCAACCACCCCATCCTTTTTTTTTGTCGACCGGCTGGCAAAACCACAAACCTGCAAAGTGAGGGTTTAATGGAAGCACTGAGGGCTATCCTAGATACATCCTTGGCGGGGCTTTCCAACGGCATCAGAGGCCATGTTGGCTCTGGGCGATGGGAGTTGTAGTGCAGCATATCTGCATGGCACTAGGTTGGGGAAGGCCGGTTTATGATACTAGTAAAAACAAGAACTCCCCAAATTTAGAGAGGATCCATAGCTGAGCGAGTAGGACACATACTTTACACAATCCAGTTCTATATCAGGCAGTTTCAAACGTTTATATATTAGGGTAGGTTAGATATCTTAGATAACTTCCATTTTCTCAGACCAACGTTCTAGATCAAAGAAAAACAACAAGGTGGCATATTTTATTTTTTTATTTTAGCAATCCTTCAATGCTGGATAGTAAATGTAATTAATTAATTTTTAAATACTCTACTGTTTACTAATTCTCAGCACAAGGTTTCGAAAGTAATTTTCTGGGAAGCAGACGGGAGTTAACTCAAGACACTTTCCTAACCCTGAGCTTCTAGGTTTACCTGAGCTGTCCGTTTAGCAAAGTTTACGGTAGTTGCTTTGCAAATGAGCTGAGATGATGCGGCGCTTGCCGAGGAGCTCTCTTGCAAAGTGCTTCGCTTTGACTGAGCATGCTGCTCAGCTCTTGGGGAAACTCCCTTTAAGTATTGCTTAGGAACCATTCAAGAAATGGAAAACTGCCCAGAACGAAAGTAAAGCTGGGACGTGGCGAGCTTCCAAATCGGACGCCGCCTCTTCCACGGTGGCAGCTCTGTGGCTCCGTGCTGTGACTGCGGAGTGCGTCGGAGCCCGTGTGGCTGACTTCGCGCCGGCACAAGGGGCAACCGAGGCCGGGCATGGCCTCCGGCAGCCATGCTGAAGCTGACAAAGGAAGAGGCAGTTTGCACAGCAGTATTAAAAAAAAAAAAAAAAAAGTTGGCATGCAACCATCAAACATTATTTCAGAAAGCTAAGCAGGGTTAGGCCTGGTTATTACTTGGATGGGAGACCCCTCCTCTAGTTTCCTGCATTGTGCAGGGGGTTGGACTCGATAGCCTTGTAGGCTCCTTCCAACTCTATCTATGAAATCTAGACATTCTTGATGAAAGCTACACACACCCTGATCCAGCAAATGTATACATGTGTGTATGTAACAAAGGCTTTTGCAAGCATCTATCTTCTTTGTGGCGCTCATCTGAATCACGCTGAACTGACTGGATAAGTCTTTTGAAGTGGATACAGGATGCATGTCCGAACCCAGGAACACCAGTTCTTATGGATGGATGGTTGCCTGTGACTACAGCTGGATCAGGACCCGCTCTTTGCAGTTAGAAAAAACAACAACACCCAGATTTATTTAAAGTTCTTTATACCCCACTTTTCAAAACTAAGTTCCCAGGTCCACTTACCTGAAAAACATTCCTCTTCAGAAGAAACCTCACCAACGGTAATGCCTGTACTAAGTGTACCTGGCACAGTAAAAATGCAGATCTCTGTCCTGTGGCGCTTACAATCTAAGTGTCGACACAGAGTCAAGACGATGGAGAGGAGGGAAAGGAGAGGCTTGAGTCAAAAGGAGTAAACGTGTGTCTGCCTGTGGAGTGTAATTGCACATACTGACGCTTTGTTTCATTTGGGGATGAGGACCAAAGAGTTAAACCAAAGGCAGGGCCGGCCCTAGCGTTAAGCAGAGTGAGGCAGCTGTTTCGGGCAGCAGATTTGGGGTGTCATGAAAAGGCAGCAAAGTGTTAGTTATTTAGGGTACAATCCTATGCATGTTTAGACAGGAAAAAAAAGGGCTACAACTCCCAGCATCCCCCAGCCAGCTGGCTGGAGAATGCTGGGACTTGTTTTTTGTTTTGTTTTTTAATTAAATTTTTAATTTTTCACATCTTACAACTACTAATGAATACAACAACAAAAAACACAACATATTTTATAGTTATATTTCTCACCCCAATTTTTTTTTTTTTTTGTGTGTGTATATATACAAGATATTATTCTATATTCCAAAAATATAACAAATCTTGACAAGGTTTGTTCCCCCTCCCCCTTACCAACACATAATCCAAAAATTTGCCCCAAATGTTCACAAAGGTGTCTTTCTCCAATTATCCTTTTTGACACTTAATATTACAAGTTAATTTATCATTTAACGCGATATCCCATACCTCTGTATACCATTCATTAATTGAAAACACATGTTGAACCTTCCAATTCCTAGCAATCATTAATTTTGCTGCTGTTAACAAGTTCACAATCAATTCTTTTGTATTTTTTAAGCAAACTAACTTTTCTGTAATTGTTAACAATGCTAATTTTGGGCAGACTTCTAGTTCCATTCCAATTATTTCTGATATTTCTGCAAATACTTTCTGCCAAAATTCCAGAACATTTTTACAGCTCCACCACATGTGGGCATACGTACCTTTTACATTACATCCTCTCCAACACAATGCGGAGCAATTTTTATCTATCCGATTTAATCTTACTGG
Organism: Shinisaurus crocodilurus; assembly: GCA_021292165.1. Lineage (NCBI taxonomy): Eukaryota > Metazoa > Chordata > Lepidosauria > Squamata > Shinisauridae > Shinisaurus > Shinisaurus crocodilurus. Next base: position 74,313 of record JAHFWL010000028.1, read on the forward strand.
AGTTAAATACCATCTCCATACCACTTTATAAAAGTTCTCTTTTATCCTAGTTGACATAACTCTTACAATACGTCTATCCCAAATATTTTTCCAACTTTGTTTCGATATTTCCTCATCAAATTCATTATCCCATAACACTTTAAGAGAATCTTTATGCTCTTCTTCATTTTGTAACATCGTATATAAAGCCTTTGTTGTGCCTCTTGTTGAAACATTACCTTCTATAGCTTCTCTAGTCAAAACTATCTTTTCAAAATTGGTTAGTTCTCTTTCGCTGTCCATTCTTGTCCTCCACTTCTTTAACCACAGTTCCAATTGCATTGAATTTAACCATGATATTCTCTCTCTTCCTACTATTTCTATTATATGTTCTCTAGTCTTCAATTTTTCCACCCAATCCATTAATTTAATCACCTTTTTTCTCCTTAATATAGCTTCTAGATGTCTTACATTTTCTGGAAAGTCCTCCATGGCCACTACCGGAGTTAACGGGGATACCTCTGGTGTAAAAATTTTCCTCGTGCTATTCCAACTCTTTAACATACTCCTCAAAAAGGGATTTTCTAGTCCTTTTATAATATTATTTATATTTTTCTTAAATAATATATTCACCATCATGTTTCCTAATTCTCGTGATTCTAGGTCCAACCACATTTTGTCTTTCCCTGCTATAATGTCCAAAATATGTCTTACTTGGTTGGCTAAATAATACCACTTTATATTAGGAAGACCTAAACCCCCTATTTTTTGCGCTTTATACCAACTATATTTATTAATCCTTGATCTTTTCCTTCCATTACAATATTCATTAATAATTGATTGCCAATCTTTAATTTCTTTTTCTATAATCTTTACTGGTAACATCCTAAACAAAAAGTTTATTTTAGGCAATATCTTCATTTTTACCAACGCTATTCTGCCAAATGCTGGGACTTGTAGCCCTTTCCCCCCCTGTCTAAATATGCATAGGATTGCTTCCTTAATTTGTTGTTGTATTTTTATTGCCAGTGATGGGGAGAGGCGCTTGTGATATTTCCTGCCCCATATTTTCTTTCCCTTTCATGTACTTATTTAATTTATAATCTGCCCAAGAACTAATGTTCTCTAAGTGGATTGCAAGCAGTTAAAAAACTAAAATACCCCAGAAGAGTTAAAAATATAAACTAAAATACAAATATTTAAACGAATGAAACACAGTATCATGCAAAGGAACAAAAACTAACTTGGATTTGGGTACAATGCACCGCGGGGTTTGGGGGCAGCCTCTGTTGCTCCACCTCAGGCAACAAAGTATCTTGGGCCGGCCCTGATGAAAGGATTTGCAGGGCTTTTTGCAAGAGATTGGAAGGGGGAAGTGAAAGGCGCAACGCCATGTAGGTGTTTTGAGAGAGCATTGAAGGGCAACAAGAGCTGTTCTAGAGCAGTGTTCTCCAACCTTGGGTCCCCAGATGTTTTTGGCCTACAACTCCCAGCATGCCCCAGCCAGCTACGCTGGCTGGGGCATGCTGGGAGTTGTAGGCCAAAAACATCTGGGGACCCAAGGTTGGAGAACACTGCTCTAGTCTAGAGGGTGGGAGAAGTGAGGAGCAGAGGGCCGTTGAGACATGGGCCGGCAGCTCCACATGAAGGAAACGCAAGAGACGGAGGCCATTTTGTTTCAGCCATGCATGCAACAGGAAAACAACCTCATTCGCAAACTTGTTTTGTTTTTGCTTAAGAGGAATAAGCGCTGCCGTTTATTCCCTAATGGCACCCACGATAATGTACAGCAGTGTAACACCTCAGTCCCTTCTGACGCAGCTGGGACGTTGGCAATCCCGGAGGAGGAGGCCTTTTCGAAAAGAACGGTGGGCCGAACCAGGCCTTGGATACTGGCCGAGGAGGGAAACGGCCACCTCCAAACGCATCTGAAAAACCAGTCAAAACAAAGACGATCGCGGGAACCCGCTGTGTTTTAATTCCCAAAAAGAGATGTTAAAACTTCTGTGGGATTTTACTGTATGGACTTAAATGCATTCTAAGTTTATTTCATTTCAAAATTTACCTATATCCTGCCTGCTGGCGCTGTGAGGTCTCTCGAGATGGGCCTGCATTGCAACTGAGAAAGTACAATGCAAAAATAAATGTCCGTGTGAAAAATGCCTAGCGTTGCGCGCAAACAGAGTCAAATACTACGGAACTTAAAAAGCGCATGGCGTGGCAAGCCACCCATGCACTCTAGACGCAGAAGCGAGCATGGCAGGTCCGATGCTTGTGGCGATGAGACTTACTGGTAATCCACTTTGGGAAATTGGGGGAGGTTATAAATTAACCTTCCCCAACATGGCACCCTCCAGATGTGTTGGACTACAGCTCCCAACAGTGGCTTTGGCCGGGGGTGATGGGAGTTGTAGTTGAACACATCTGGAAGGCACCGGGTTGAGGAAGGCGGCTATAACATGTTTCCTATTTGCCATAGTCCATTGTGTGTTAAATATTCCTTCTCTGTTTCAGGCAAGCAGACCCGTGGTCGTCCTGCTGCGGAAGGATCAGACCAAATTTGAATCTGGATGCACAGGAAACAAAGAGAAAAGGAGCAGAGGCAGCACGGACGTCTCGGAGCCTCTCTTCCCTCCTTTGCGAACGAAATGGCATTGGGCAGGATGCGTCCCGCTGGCTCTCTTTCCAATCGTTCCTCTTAGCGCTAACCGGGTCTCTCTCTCTCTCTTGCTGTGTTTGGCAATGGTAGAACTCACACTGGTGAGGTATCAGGATCCGGTGGTTCTAGACTTGCCAACTACCGCCTGAGGGTCAAAGCCGCCGTGGCCTCAACCTCCTCCTGGGCCACCAGTTGACCAGTTGTCACGCTTCTAGGAGAACGGAACAGCTAGCAAACGCCTCCCTCGGTCAGTGGCTGAGAGCAGGGCCAGCCAGAAGTGAGTTCCCAAATTCTCTGCCTGCTCAGGGTCACAGGGCTACATGTGCTTCGAGCATTGCACATTCCCACCGTGTTCAGGGGAGTAAAGGTGGTGCAGGTCCCTGATGTCTTTCCATGCCAAGGCTGTTATTTCTCCCCATGAGGACTAGACACTTACTTTAATTTTTTTTTTAAAGCAGGAGAAGAATTAAAACTGCCTTCTTCAGGACTGCATGCCTCAGTGAGACAGAGGCTGCCATCTTGAATTTGTTGTCTATAAATGTTGGCAATAAGGTGCATTTATGGGATGGAGGGCATGAAGAGAGGATGATTAGAGACCTGCAGGGCACAGGGGCACGATACCCTGAACATTTCGAGCCTTTAATAACCACTGTCTCTGTTGTTAGCTGTTTCTCCCCATGAAGACTAGAAACTTAGCTTTTTAAATATAAAATAGAAGCTGTCTGTGCCTCACACCTACTTGTACAAATCTATGGTGCAAACACCCTTGAAAAACTGCATCTCGGTCACTGCACCTTGAAAAAGGACAGCATAGAGCTAGGAAAAGTACAGAAAAGGGCAACCAAAATCATCACAGGGCCGGAGCAACAAACACCCCTATGAAGAAAGATTACAAGGTTTGGGGGGCTTTTCAGTTTAGAAAAGGGGTGGGAAAGCGGGGGTGGGGAGACATGACAAGAGATGTATACAATTTACCTAATGTGTTAGATTTACAGAGCAACGGTGCACACGCAGGGTCTTTTAGCGTTAACTGATTTGTGCTTCTGAGGATTGGGAGAGGAGGCCACCATGAAACAGAGCGGCCTTCCCCGCCCTGCTGCCCTCCAGATATGGCTGGGAATGATGGGACTTGCAGTCCAACACACCTGGGAGGCACCAGGCTGGAGAAGGCTGAAACAGAGGCTGATTTCCCCCCCCCCCTTACCGACAGCAGCAGGAATAGGTTTTGGGAGAAGGTTGATTCTCGGATGAGGAGATGGAAGGCGAATGCCTTGAATACCTTCCCTCTGGCATATTTGCGTTCCGGTGCTCCTGCAGGGGTTCCCTCACGTTCCCGACTTACGTAGTTGCTGCAGGGCAAAGTTATGGATTCCTCGCTCAAGACGGGGAAAACTCCTCACTTGCAAGTGTCTGCATCCCTGGGCCTTCCGCAGATTTGGGTTTCTCGCCTGCTTGTGCGGCTGCTGACGGATTAAATTACTATACGTGATCCGGGAGCTGGTTTCGACAGGTGTCTCCCACGGGAAGGGGACTGAACAGAACCCCTCTGGGCTCTCACCAGGGTGGAAAAGCAAGAACGCGCAGCTGCCAAGAAAGAGACGGACAGGTCTCACCGGGGGGGCGGGGGGGTTTGCTTCCGTTCTGCTGTTCGTATATCTGCCAATCTTTGAAAGTCAAAAGAGAGGTGGGGGGGCCACTCATTCAGCCAGGTGAGACCCTACACCACTCATCACAGTGGTGGTGGTGGGGGAGAGAGAGCTCAACGATGTTTGTGTGCCAGCTCACAAAAGCATTTCAGGACATTTATTATTTTTTTTTAAATTAAAAATTAAACACACTGCTGAAATGGTGCGCTTCGTTAAGAGGGCATCACATGCCCCTCACCCACCCAGCAGACGGAACAAATGGAGATGCATGGAGAGGGTTCAGAGGAGGGTTCAGAGGAGGGCAACAAGGATGATAAAGGGACTGGAAACAAGGCCCTATAAGGAGAGACTGAAAGAACTGGGCATGTTTAGCCTTCAGAAGAGGAGACTGAGGGGAGATATGATCGCACTCTTCCAGTATTTGAAGGGATGTCACACAGAGGAGGGCAAAGATCTCTTCTCGTTCATCCCAGTTTGCAGGACACGGAATAATGGGCTCAAGTTACAGGAAGCCAGATTCCACCTAAACATCAGGAAAAATTTCCTGACTGTCAGAGCAATAAGACAATGGAATCAACTACCTAGGGAGGTGGTGGGCTCTCCCAGTCTGGAGGCATTCAAGGTGCAGCTGGACAGACATCTGTCAGGGATGCTTTGACCTGGATTCCTGCATTGAGCAGGGGGTTGGACTCGATGGCCTTGTAGGCCCCTTCCAACTCTACTTTTCTATGATTTCTATGATTTCTATGTGCAAAAAAGTGCAATGCCTGCCTAACCGTGGAAAGACACTTGCAATTCCAAAGGTAGCTTACAGCAGAAGAATAACGATTAGTTAACGCTAAAAGCCACCTGTCTGGAAGCAGCTCTGGTCAGCTATAACTTATCACCAGCTCTGTGTGTATGTGGGCTTAAAAAAAAAAAAGGAAAAAAAAAAAGTCTAGGGTTGCAGCATTTGCTCTATTTAATTGTGGGATCTCCAACGTGGTGCCCAGGAGCACCAATGTTCCCACAGGCACTTCTCTTGGCGACTGCCAGGCTGCCTGCATCTCCTGATTGTTGTTTTATTATGTTTGGGGGGGCAGGATTAATAATTGGGAGGCAGCGCCATCTTGATTTAGGTTCAAAAGTGGTTTTGTGTTTTGGGAGCTCTGACCCCACCTCTGCCTTGTAATTGGGTTCTTGAGCCAAGTTACTTTTCTTACGGTCTCACCCGTTTTGCCTTCTGGGAAATGGGTGTTTTGCGACCGGCTGTGCTCACCACTGTTAGCCGTTTTATGAATGGGCAGGGCAAGATGTCCCCGGCAGCCATTTTGTGCGTGTGCACCCACAACGCTCTCAAAATCCCAAATGTGCCCAGTGACCCAAAAACGTTGGGGGACCCCCGATTTAATTGATTTGACTTCGCAATTAAAATATTTTAGGCTGCAGTCCTAAGGTCACTGGAAGGTCAGCATCCCGGAGGTCATAGGGTAGGCCAGAGTGGGAAACCTACGGGCAGAGGAAGTTTGCGGTCGCAAGCCTCTGGCCGTTACAGACGCTGCTTTCCCTAACAGTAAAAAGGGGGAGTCTGCGAGTGCAAGCTCAGGAGGGCTCTGGGATTTGGCAATTCCTCTGCCTTAGATTCTCCTGTCGCCATAGGATTGCCCTGCCTGTTGCTTAAAAAGGTGGCTCGATTTCCTTTTAAAAAGGAAAAGGATTTCTCAAGCAAAACTGGTCGGCAGCAAAGCCCAGCTGCCACAGAGGAGAACATGCCTCTACTCAGATGAGGCTTCTTCTGAAACAGGCAGGCATCTTTCAAAACAAAGCCGATTTTTAAATTTTTTTTAAAATGCAGATCTAATTGATTTACACTCATACAATTCAAGGATTGGGACTTCTTTAAGCGGAGGATGGTGGTGGTGGGGGCAGCAGAAACATTAAACCATCTTCAGCTGGAGATCTCCTTCCTCCCTCCCTGCCACATGACAGGAAACAGTAAATTCTTGGACCTGCTTCTTATTTTGGCAGGAGAGATTCTGGTTTTGCCAACCATGGGGAGGTGCTAAGCAGCCCTTGCTGGACGGCAGTCCCGGTCCAGGCCACTGGAAAGCATTCTGATTTCTTTTCCAGATTAATACCCTGCCTTTCGCCTGTCCACCCCGCCACAAGCATCTTGTAACATAAAGCACCATCTAAATGCTATAAAATCTAATTCCAGATGCATGGGGGGGGGGGGAGAAACATATCAACCAAGCAGATTAAGAAGAGAGGAGTCTCTTGCATAACGAGGCTTTTGCACCCCTCTCCTGTCTGTCCTCTTCCCAAAGAATCCCGCCCATTTCTTCCTTGTACTGCTTCTTCCATTTCCCCCACTTTGTAAGACGCACCCCTTGTGGCATCGTGCTCTCTCTCTCTCTCTCTCTCTCTGTTTCCCCCCCTCCCTATGCCCTTCACTGCAGCAGGTAAGGCGCTAATGCGAATTCCTGTTTACCGAAAGCAAAATGTAGGCCACGGCCGGCTGACGGCGGTGTTTTCAGAATAAGCTGTTTGGATATTGGATGAGGACTGGATTAGGGCCGAAGGCTGTCGGCACTTAAAAATAATTTCAGATTCACAGCTGACGTGGGGTGGGGGGGTGGGGGTACACTGAGCAAGGACTGGACGGAACGGGGAGGGTGCTTGGGCGGCGAGGCTTACGGTGCAAGATGTGAATTGGACAGGGTTGCCAAGCAACCTGCATTTCACCAGCACTAGTAGGAAAAGCCATATTCTGGCAGGCACTTATTTAAAAAGATTTATAGACGGCTTTTCCTGAACTCAAAACAGTTGACAAACAAATGCAGTTAAACAATTTTTAAACACCCTAGGATATAGCAATAATAAATGATAATTATTATTTGTGCTGCATCATCACAGCACCTTACAGAGTTCCACTGGCGACATACGTACCCTGTTCTCTAGCGGCCTACAACCTAAAACAGGCAGTTTGGGGGAAATGCCGCTATGAATTCTTAAAGCTTGTTAACTTTAAGGAGGCTTAAAGTCAAAGGCCACGAGGAAAAGGTGGGAAGCAGGTGGCAGCTTGTGAATCACCCCAACAGAGGAAATGCATAACAAAGGAAGAGGATAGAAAGGGCAGCAATGTGCACATGCCGACTTATATGTATAGATGTCAATTTAGAAATAATTCCTATAGCTGAAATAGAAATATGGTGCATTGGTGCATCTCACCACCATAGTGTGGGTGACCCGGTGAGCTGCGTGCCTGCCTGTTCAGGTGTTAACAGGAAAGCCTGACCACCTTCCCAAGATCATCCCACAGTCTCGGAGCAATTGCAGTGAAGAAGGTCCCTGCTCCGAGCAATGGAGGAACTGACCTCGTGCAGTGAGGGCACACAGAGCCCAGCCTGGCCGGAGGATCACAACTATTGCATGGGAGTGTGCAGGCAGTAAAGAGTCTCGGATGTTACGGATTCAGGACGCTAGTGCTGATTTTTAAGGCTCTTCCGGGCCTGGGGCCAACAAGACGATCAGATCAGCACCGTCGGGCCCTGGGACTTCCTGCATCCAGTGTGTGGGATTGCCACAGAATGGCTGAAAACGTTCTCTCGCCTTCCTGTGGTCAGCAGCATCAGTCAGGGCCGGATTAACATAGGGGCGATTGGAGCTGCAGCTCCAGGCCCATAACAGAAAATAGGCCCACAATATAGGGACGCGCAGCACGATTTGAGTTAGCTCTGATCGTTATCATTCAGCATAATTAATGATTTTTTCAAGATTAGAAAGGTGTTCTAAGCACATCTGCATTACAGGCTTGAGGCAAGACCTAGCAAGAACTGTTGTTCTCAAATTAGCATTTCGGTAGGTTTTTGCATTTCAATCACTGTTACTACATTTCTTTGAAGCACATGGGGGGCTTGCTAGGGTCTGTAATATTCAGATTTAGAAGGGACCTCTCTCTCCAGCCTCGAGCAAAAGATCTTTCTGATTCGCAGCTCAATTGTTCAAATGCTAGTTTAACAAAAAAACAAAAACGAAAACGAAACAAAGCAACAAGAACAACACAATTATTCTTGGTCAAGCAAAGCTTCCTGGCTTTTTGTTGTGGCTGCTTTTTCTTTTTTAATAAATAATTTGGGGGGAAATTGGGAAGACCCTTACTGATGAGCTGCAGGGGTTTTTGAGTTTTGGCACTTTAATGGTAATTAAAATATTTAATTTGTTTTAATATAAAATTGCGTCTTCATTTTATTTATTTCCATAAAAAGGCCCACCAAAATCCTTAGCACCAGGCCCATAATGCTCTTAATCCGGCCCTGAGCATCGTGCACAAGTTGTCGCTTCCGAGCCGTAGTAGCTAGCAAATTTAGGGATGGATGATTCCACCACCACCGTCTGGACCAGAGCAAGCGGCAGGTGGACAAGCAGGTTGAAGAGGAACAAGTCCGGGGCGTCTAGTCAGTGGGCCCCTGACCAGTGCCCGACCAAGCCTACCCTTGACACCGGTCCTTCTCCGAGGCTCCACCCATGACCTTCCAGGCCCATGCTCGTAAAAAAACACCACACTCCAAATTCTGCCAGGCTCCATCTCCTGATTCTGCCATGGCCCCACCTAGAGAGGGGCAGTCTTTTTTTTTGAAACCAAACCCTATGATCAGGAAATTGGCAGGGAAAGGGGTTTGAGGACTTATCAAACGAATGTAAGAAGAGCCCTGATGGGTCAGACCAAGGGTCTATCTCGCCCATCATCCTGTTCTCACACAGTGGCTAACCAGCCTCTAGGAAACCCACGAACAGGACATGAGCGCAACGGCACCCTCTCACCCATGTTCCCCAGCAACTGGTGTACATAGGCATCCTGCCTCTGATACTGGAGGTAGCATATAGCCAGCAGGACTAGTAGCCACGGATAGCCTGATCCTCCATGAATTTGTGGTTTCCCAGTTTCAGGAAAACCAACCAAGCAGGGAACTCAAGGCAATGTATGTGGTCACCCAACCCCACACTATTTTATCACTGCAACAACCTTGTGAGGTAGGTTAGGCTGCAGGCCACACAGTGGAACTCATGCCCGAGTAATGATTCGAATCTTGAGTCTCGCCAGCTTGAATCCAACATTCGAAGCCGGCTTTATGGCACCTGGTGCCCCTACAGATGTGCTGGATGGCAAGTCCGGTCATACCCAGGGCCATGCTGGCTGGGGACGATGTGACTTGCAATACAGCACATCTAGAGGGCACCAGGGTGGAAAGGGTGACTTTTAAACATCCTCCCTTGAGGAAACAAGCAATTTTCAACATTATACCTGTCAGCGACATTGACCATGACTTTGGTTCAACACTGCAGGGCAGCTACCGGTACGGGGCAAAGGATCAGAGGGGGCACAATCCTGCCAGGTCAACACAGGGCCCAGCCAGACCTTTCCCTGAGTCCTCCGTTTTCCTAATGGTATCTGAGCAGTGCAAGCAATAATACCTTCCAAAAGGAATCTTTGGCTAGATACAGTACCGACATTTCCACAATGCCATTTCTAAGAATCAGTGCCATCCAGTGTTTAGAGCAGTGTTCTCCAACCTTGGGTCCCCAGATGTTTTTGGCCTACAACTCCCAGCATGCCCCAGCCATCTGGGGACCCAAGGTTGGAGAACACTGGTTTAGAGAACTTGCTTCTGCTCTAGAAGGCCCAAGTTTGTCTTCCTACGGTCCTGGAATTATGTAACACTGGGCTAATCACTCTTTTAACTCCCATATAAGAGGGGATCATTAGCAGCCTACCTCACAGGGCTGTTGTGAGGGCAATACCAATAAAGATCACTAAACAGTTTACAAATGGCTGCTGTATAAATGATTGGTTGTGTTTATGATCTCTGCTTAACAGATTTCGGTGGGCTGGGTGGGGAGGGAAGCCACGGCTGAAAGGAAACGGCTCACCCCAGGCTGACTCGATGGCCCATAGCAAGATTTGAACCAGCGGATTCCCTGGATCAGAGCTCACTCTTTTGGTCTCTACGCTGCACTAACAAAACCGCCCCATTTATGATGGTATGTGTTAAGTTTCAGGATGGCGGCAGACAAACTGGGAAAATACCCTAATAAAAGAAATAAAAGGGCAGAACTGGAGGAACTGGGTATGTTCAGCCTGATGTGGAAAGATTAAAGAAGGACATCAAGGGTCCATAGTTCACGGGTAGAGCTCCCGCCCTGCCCGCAGAAATTCCAGGTTCAGTCCCCAGAAGGGCTGAAGGGTTCTCCAGTAGAGCAGACAACACCAAGTAGGCCGCTCAACAAGATCTGCCACAGACGGCCTTCTCCTTGTCCCTTCAGCCAGAGCAGCTAGACTGGTGGGGACTAGGAAGAAGGCCTTTTCTGTGGTGGCCCCCGTACTGTGGAACTCTCTCCCGAGTGACCTCCGCTATGCCCCCTCTCTGATGAGCTTCCGCCGCTCACTAAAACCATGGCTATTCAGGCGGGAATATGGGGTGGGCTAAGATTTTAAAATTTTATACTGTTTTAAATGTATTTTATCCTGTTTTTATCTGATGTACCGTACATCGCCCCGGGGTGGCCGGTTTGCCAGCCAGATGGGCGATAAATAAATGTAAATAATAAATAAACAATAAACACAGTGGACAACATTGAGTTTGATGGATCCAAGGACAAAGCCGCTTTGCCTGGCTTGCCCAGAGTTTAGGAGGGCATCAGAAGGGTGGGAGAGATGGACTGATCCTGTCCTCCTAGAACAGAGCTGTGCTTTTAAGTTACAGCAATGCCGATTCGGGGCAAAGGGAAATGTTCCATCCATCCGGTCAGCCCAGCAGCCATGGGGCAGACTGCCCCGGGGAGGTGGTGGAGGAACTTGACGTGCCTTGGGAGTTCTCCCAAGGCAAAGCTGTCATCGGAGTTCATGGGCCACGGGTCCCACGCCCTGCAACATGCAAGGGGTTGGAACGGCCAGCCGGCTGCCTCCCCCCCCCCACTGAATCCACGGTTCTATATTAGGGGGAAGCATGTGGCAGGCAGCCGCCCTTGGATCAAGTCTAGCCTGAGGGGTTCCGCCTGCCTCAGCAAGGTGTGGGGAAGGCCCATCGGCTGTGTCCGTGGGACTTGACAGCGGGCAACTCTGGAGTTTGGTGCACCCTGTTCTATCCCCTCAATAGGCCTGCCGTAAAACTAGTTCCCGACCAGGGGGGGGTGTCTAGGTGATGCTTCCCCCTCTCAGGAGTCATCACGAGGGGAAAGAAGAGCGGGCCCCCGAGTGAGGTGGGTGGTGCGGTGGAGGAAGGGGTGCGGCCCACGTACCCTGCAAAAAAACATGCTGCTCGATTAGAAGCAAAGTTTCTGGCAAGTCCAGTTCTTCTCACAACCCGCAAAGGGCTGGAACCACAAACGTTAGCCCTGGGGTCCCTAAAGTGGTGCCCGTGAGCCCCAATGTGCCTGCAGACATCTCTCTTTGCTTCTGCCAGGCCCCCTCCCTCTCTGGAACTTTTAACTTTCTTCTTAAGTTTTTAATTACAATTTTTTTAAAAAAACAAAAAACTGGGGAGCTGGCGTGCTGCAAGGCGAAAGGCTTGGGGTTCAAAAGAGCGCCTTTGTGTTTTGGAACTCAGCCGCCACCTGTGCCTTCTACTTAGGTTCCTGGAGAAGATAAGTCTTCTTTTAGCCTCACCAATATGCCTAATGCGAAATGAGTGTTTTGTGACCGGCCACGCCCACCTCGGCAGCCATTTTAATGAACGGGCAAGCCCCACCCCACGGCAGCCATCTTGTGAGAGGGCCCACAACTCTTAAAATTCAAACAGTGCCTACTGGCCCAAAAGGGTTGGGGGCCCGTGTTAGCCCAACCACAACGAGCCACCATTTCAAGGAAGCCATCCCTTTTCACCGAGGGTGATGAATGATGATTTCCAATACCAAACTGTGACTCAAAGGCATCCTTCACAGCCCCCCCCCTGCAATGGCTCAGGGGTCAAACACTTGCTTGCACAAGGTGCCCGGTTCAGGCCCCGACATCTCCAGGCAAGGCTAGGAAAGAATCCGGCCTCAAATCCTGGAGAGCCATTGCTGCCAGTCAGTGTTGGGAATACGGGGACAGATGCACAAACGGTCTGATGTGTATATAACACAGCCTTCTGATGTTCCTTGTGAGGAGGAATACAGGGCTGCTACTCTCTAGAGCAGTGTTCTCCAACCTCGGGTCCCCAGGTGTTTTTGGCCTACAACTCCCAGCATGCCCCAGCCAGCATAGCTGGCTGGGGCATGCTGGGAGTTGTAGGCCAAAAACACCTGGGGACCCGAGGTTGGAGAACACTGCTCTAGACAGGTAGCTGGCTCTTGAGGAACACCGGCTCTCAACCCCCACCAGCCCTTTCTGCTCGATTGGATCTCAGCGGGCCCCCTTAATCCCGGCTAATCGTGTCTTAATGAGAAGGTCACGGTCCTCCTGTGGGGAGCCCTGCTGGCAGCTGCCACCGCCTAGGTAATCCTTCCTCACAACCTCCGCCTGTATTTTCACGCGCCGCAAGGAACCGGGCCTAGGCGGGAGCAAGAGGAAAGAGCGGCAGGCGAAGAGGGAAGGGGAGCGAGCACAGCTCGGCGGCGCAGCATCTTCCTGGCATGCGGGAGGTCCCAGGTTCAATCTCCCGGCCTCTGCAGTCAAAAGGCTCCGGCAGCAGGTGAAAATATAGTAAGAACCTTCTCTGCCCGAGAACCTGGGGGAGCAGGTTGCCAACGAGTAGACCGGCTGGGGTAGGCTGGGAGTTGTAGTCCCACACGTCTGAAGGGCGCTCGGTTGGGCAAGGCTGGAGCAGAGAACACTGGGCAAGATGGACAAACGTCTGACCTGGTATAGGGCGGCTTCCGGCGCTCCCATTCTGTCAAGAGTACCAGTTCACCTCGCCCAGCGTTGTCTACTCTGGTATTTTCCAACCTCACTCCTTGAGCTTGTTTGAGCGTGGAAAGCTAAGCAGGGTCAAGCCTGGTTGTTACTTGGATGGGAGACCCCCTCCTCTAGTTTCCTGCATTGAGCAGGGGGTTGGACTCGATAGCCTTGTAGGCTCCTTCCAACTCTATGATCTATGAAAGGTCCCTTGAACTGGAGATGCCACGGACTGAACCCGCGTCACACACCCCTCCCGTCACCTCAAAAATCACCACTTCTCGACATTTTTCCTGTGGGGCTCCCAGTTCCATTTTATCCCCCCCCCCCCCCCGTTCAGTATGTTTCTGGGGCTTCTGGAGAATGAGACCATAAAGACCTTTGGAGCAAAGTATGAACAGATGAGGACATCCGACAGTCTTCTCTTCTCTTCGCACCCAAGTCTGGGAGGCATTAAGAAAAAGTGCAGGGCGACTGAAGCGGCATCGGTAACCCCGTCCCACGAGCTTCTCTTGTTACTTGTGCCCATGTAGTTGGGAACTGCTAGGTGACCTCGGGGGTTGAAATAAAGTACAGCGTGAACTCTAGGTATAACCCTAAAATGCCTCCCTTTCCCAAACTCTTAATTTTGTGCCTAGAAACTGAAGGCTATGCTCTGTGCTCAAATTACACAAATTCATACCAGAGATGCAGATACATTTACCATCCGCTTCCTCCGACCTTTATTCTGAGCAAGAACATGAGAAACACCACGCTGGATCAAAGCAAAGATCTGTCTCTGAGCTGCCTTACCCAGAGCTGGACCACGGGGTCACCTAGTCCACTGCGGCCTACATTGGTGGATGGTGTCTACTCCAGGCCTCAGGCAGAGGTCTTTCTTAGCTCTCCTGCATGCAAACCCCTTGAAGTCAGAGATCATAGAATCAGTAGAGTTGGAAGGGGCCCATAAGGCCATTGAGTCCAACCCCGTGCTCAATGCAGGAATCCAAGTCAAAGCATCCCTGACAGATGGCTGTCCAGCTGCACCTTGAATACCTCCAGTGTGGGAGAGCCCACGACCTCCCTAGGTAGTTGGTTCCATTGGCATATTGCTCTAACAGTCAGGAATTTTTTCCTGATGTTCAGGTGGAATCTGGGTTCCTGTAACTTGAGCCCATTATTCCGTGTCCTGCAAACTGGGATGATTGAGAAGAGATCCCGGCCCTCCTCTGTGTGACAACCTTTCAAGTACTTGAAGAATGCTATCATATCTCTCCTCAGTCTTCTCTTCTGAAGGCTAAACATGCCCAGTTCCTTCAGTCTCTCCTCATAGGGCCTTGTTTCCAGTCCCCTGATCATCTTTGTTGCCCCCCCTCTGAAACCTTTTCAGTTTGTCTACACTCTTCTTAAAGTGTGGTGCCCAGAACTGGACGCAGTACTCAATATGAGGCCTAACCAGTGCTGAGTAGAGGGGAACTAGCACTTCCCGCGATTTGGAAGCTATACTTCTATTAATGCAGCCCAAAATAGCATTTGCCTTTTTTGCAGCCACATCACATTGCCGGCTCATATTCAGCTTGTGATCTACAACAATTCCAAGATCCTTCTCCAAGATGCCAAGGACTGAACCGGTACAGTCTAACACCTCCTGTTTCTTAAAGACACAGGAGACCATGCTCTCAGAGGAAGGTACAGGGTGACGGTATGAGAGGGAAGGTGGGAAAGAAGGGTAGGGTTGGGCATGTGATGAGAGTGCAACCAGAGGCGCTGAGGGTGGGACAAGCAAGGAATAAACATCCCACCCACTGAACTCCAGGCTTCCGGTGACATTAGCCCCAACTATGTGGGTTCTGGTAGACACAGGAAGTCCTAGATGTTTCAATCCTGAAGTGAATGGGAAGCCGTTGCTCACACAGGGGAGTGCTCCATGTAGCTCAGCTTGATTGCTCCCATGTTGTCAAATGTATCTTGCCAACCCTTGAGGACCAGAAACTGGCTTTACAAGAGCTCGTGTGCGCGCACACACGCACACAGACGATCTGGGTTCTAAACGAGACAAACAAAACCCATGATTAAGCTGTGTTTTGTTGCAGAACGGAGAGAAGACTCCAACAGCAGCATGTTATGGACACATCTGTAACAATTTATTGAATGAGGCAATAGACAGAATTAGGGGAAACAACACATACTTCCATGCTCTGCTAGGGGGCTGGGGTGGAAACGAGGATTGTTTTTCTTTGGGTCTCAGGGGAATAATTTCATCAGTCTATTAGAACGTTATTCTGTTGCCAAAAAAGGAACACCGACCGTAGAGCCACACCTGACGTCTTCACAACGACAATAAAAAAATATTTTAAAATTGAAAAATTAAATTGGAGACCTGGGTTTTGTTTCTGTGGGAAGGATTCCTTCCCCTCAAATAAATCCAGCAGGGAAAGAATGTATACAAAGAACTGTTGAGACTTCCCATTTTAAAAAGCCAGGTAAATGCACAAATCTGGGGGGGGAAGGAAGAAAAAGAAACCTTGCCTCGAAAGGCCGAGATGGACGTGGAGAGGTTTGGTGCGTGGCATCACGTGTAAAATAAAATAAGAACGAAATTAAATACCGTGTACTATTCCAGGAGAAAACAGGCAGAATTCATCTGTAAAGGAATGACATTTTCCTTACTTGGGGGCAGAAGGAAGTCCCAACCTATGTGGGTCGAGTAAAAAAATCAGCTTCCGGAAATGCCTTCGGACAGGGCTGTCCAATTGAGCTGCAGGACGGGACCGCTGGCCCTCTCACCCACCGCCCCGTGGGCCGTCACCGGCCTCTGTTCACCTGCTGGGCACAGTGACTGCTGGTGCTCCCCCCCCCCCACCCGCCGTTTGCTACGGTCTCTGTTATGAGACTTGTGCACGCCGCGACGCGTGCCCATGTGCAGCAAAGGCAGCAGCAGGCGGGACCGGGCTCCCGACAGCCAAGGATGAGACGCAGGCAAGGACGCAGAGGCCTCGGTGACGGGAAGGGATGCGCCTTTGCCGGGCCAGTTTGTGAAGCATGGCGGGCTCAAGGTGGTCTGTACAGGCCGCCTCCTGGGGGGGGGAAATGGGGCTTTGAGTGGTTCTCTGCCCAGGCCGTGTGTCCTGTGTCCCTTCTGAACCTGTCATTGCCAGGGATGCAAGCAAAAATTGATCGGGGGGGGGGGGGGAGGGAAGGGCTGAGTGTGTGTGTGTGTGTGGGGGGTTGGGGGGGTTCAAGCATGGACTTGAAAAAAGAAGCAAGTGGGATGGGGATCTGCTCCAACAGGTCACCGAAGAACCGTGGAAGGCAGGCCCCTCCTTTCCTGATGGGGACCCAGAACCAATGGATCACAGGCCTCAAGAGTCTCCTCCAGGAGATCCTTATTCTTTTAACGCCACCTCAAGGGGGGGAAAAAAAAGTCTTTTCCAGATCGAGTCTTCAAAACTCTCTCTTTCTCTCTCCCCAAATTTATGTCCATGTTAAAATGACACCGAATTCTCGCCACGAGGCTGGCAGAAGAGCCTGGCGCCGTGAGCCTCTGCAGGAATGGAGCAATGAAAGCCTGTGGGGAGCCCCACCTGCAAGAAGAGAGGGCCACAAACCTCTCCACCTCTCGCCCTGGCTTTCATAAAGGACGGTCCATGCAAGGAAGGAGAGGAAGGCTCAGCTTGACCTGCCCCAGAGCGGCCTTCGCACCCTCCTGCCAGATCAGAGGGGTGCCACAAAGGCTCTGACACACGCCCTTTCGCGCGCGCTCTCTCTCTCTCTCTCTCTCTTTTTCCTTTTTGTTAACAAAAAGTTTTGCTTCCAAAGCTGCGAGACTCAAAATGCCACCTGATTGCATCTCCGGAGAGGCGTCGGATATCTTTTTTTTCCCTGTACAAGAAAGGAGGAAGCTGCAGCGTCATGATCCTGCCGCTCTGCCACCATCACTGTTCCAGCGTCACGACTTCCACCGCCTGGCCGTCCATGGTGACGGTGCTGTCTGTGATCCGCGCGGCCACGGGCGCCATGGCGACCTGAACGGGGCCGTTCCCCTGCGCGAGGCTGGTCACCACTGTCTGGTACATGCTCACGGGGATCTGGACAAGCCCTGCGGAGACAAGGAGAGGGGAGGGGGTTAGTTTAGCTCGGGCTGATTGAAAGCAGCAACCCACAGTGGCCAGCGTGAAGGCTGAATGAGGCCCGGAGTCCTGGCTGCAGGTTTCTGAGGGCCTTCGGGCAAGGCCTCCTCGATGGGGGCCCCCTCTCTCCTCTCACCCTCTTTCCAGTCATTGCTACCACCTGCTTGCTTGGCAGGCACAGAGCCAGTGACAAAGTAGGCAGGGGCATCTCCTGCTCCTGCTCCTGCTCCTGCTCCTACTCCTGCTCCTCCTCCTCCTCCTCATCATCACCACCGCTGTCTGGGCCAGAGCGAGAGCAGGCGAACAAGCAGGTTCCAACAGTGAGGAGGAGGAGGAGCAAGTCCAGGGGACTCTTTGTCAGTGGGCCCCTGCTGGGATGTGGGCCCTTGGCAGGTGCCCGGCTATGCCGACCCTTCGCACCGGGGTCCTGGAGGCACACGACAACGGCTGCACTGACTTGACAATGCACCAGAGAGTGAGAAGGGACCAAGCCTCTGCCTAAAAAAGGGAGAAATATCACATCACGAGGCCCCTTTCCCCACAGATGTTATACAATCCATGCCACAAGCAGAGAGCGGGTGCACTGCAGAAAGGGATCTGCAGAGCAACCGGCCCCAGGTGACTGAAGTACGTAAGTGAGCTACATGCCGCAAGAGAGGGGAGAGCAGAATTCAGGAAGCCCAGGTCTCTCACCTCGGGGGGACATGCCTCCCTGATGGTAGGGAGGGCCGCCTGTAAGATCGTGGCTGCAAGCAAAACCCTTGACTCGTGGCCAAGTCTTCCTGCTCCAAACAGCAAGGTCCTCTAAATATCGGACCCACAACACCTTAGCCAGTTGGTTGCCTGGGGGCAAAGAAAAATGGCCTCCAAGCAGCCAGGCAGGGAACCTTTGGTATATGGCAGTGTTTCTCAACCTTGGGTCCCCAGATGTTTTTGGCCTACAACTCCCAGCATGCCCCAGCCAGCTATGCTGGCTGGGGCATGCTGGGAGTTGTAGGCCAAAAACATCTGGGGACCCAAGGTTGAGAAACACTGGTATATGGGAAGCCAGCTGATGGGCCAAGTGCAAGCGCGGGTGTTATTTTGGGTCACACGCAACTAACACAGGCAACATAGCCATGTACTTAATGCACCAGGATGCACAGACCCATGAAATCTGGAAAACGCGATGCCACAAGCAGGGCGCGGAGGCAAACCAGGTGTGCCCATTCCCAAACTACCTACGAAAGAAGATTGCTCCAGATTACTCAAATAAGCGAGCCACACCTCACGATACAGGAGCAAAATGTGTGCTACACTCATCCAACCTGATCCCTTCAGGCAGTTTGCCACCCATTTCGTCTGCTTCCTGTCTAAACCCATTCATCTTCTTTTGACTCAAAGATCACTCACGTGCCCTGGGTAAACACCGGCTTGTCCATACAATCTCATCTTTTCTATTCACTTTTGTGTTGCACACCTGTGCCAAAGAAAAGCTCCAGCCGTTTTCCTCTCTCGTTCTCTGCCACACCTGTTGCCTGCTCTGTACCTTGTTCTCTGGGAAGTATAGGACCTATTAAGACTCAAATGTGCCAGAACCACTGATCCTTTTCTTGTTCCATTCACTGTTCAGGGGCGGGGTGCGTGTGCCCCATCGTGGAGGCCTCAGTTCCTAATCATTATTCTCCTGGACAGACAGATGCACACAATTTTGTGGGAGGAAATGGCCCCTTTTGGACCAGTAAGGCACTACCCAAGTGCCAGTTTAAAAATGATAAAAACATCCTTCACAAAAACCTCACCCTGGGAACTCAATCCCTGAGCCAAGTTCTGGAGCAGGAGCAAAGCTGACCCGGAAAGGTTTGCCTCGCCACGGACCACCTCTAATTTGGTCGATCCTATTTAGGCGTTGTGTCTCCTGAAGGTCACACTG
Source organism: Shinisaurus crocodilurus (assembly GCA_021292165.1). Taxonomy (NCBI): domain Eukaryota; kingdom Metazoa; phylum Chordata; class Lepidosauria; order Squamata; family Shinisauridae; genus Shinisaurus; species Shinisaurus crocodilurus. Next base: position 93,472 of record JAHFWL010000028.1, read on the forward strand.
CTTAACAACAACGGGAGGCGGCAGAATGTGACTGTCCTCGCGTCACTTCGCTGTGCAGACAGGAAGGCTTAAGCCTTAAGCAGGCTGACCCGGTGTCCGAGGCGGCTCCAAATTTGGCAGTCGCCCGCGGGCCCTGCCCTGGTTGCTCTTTCTTGGGTGATCTCGGAGCCCTTGGAGCACCGCCAGATAACGAAACCCTGCCCAGGAAAGCAGGTAGACGCCTGCCCAAGGAAAACACAAGGCCAACTAGGATTTCACCCCGGTACCATAGATCAGCAGCTGCATCGGAAAGATCACACTGGAACTCTTTCGGGGCACGGAAGTTCCGGCAGTGGCCACTGAAATGAACTTTCTGGAGCGACCAGGAAAACGTGCGTGTGCGTGCACGGCTTCATATTCTTTCAGGGCTAAACTAGACAACACGTCTGAGATCCGTGATGGGATCTCCCATTTATTTACATTTCAGCAAGTAGCAGCCGAGGGGGGTGGGCGTGAGGATTTTGCTTAGGACCACATTGCTAGCGGAAGGAAGGTTAAATCCAGCCTTCTCCAGCCTGGAACCCTCCAGATGTGTTGAACTACAATGCTCATAATCCCCCCCAGCCAGCAGAGCTGGCAGGTTGGAGAAGGCTGGGTTAACCTTCTCCCCCAGTGCGATTCCAGTAAAAAAATTACCAACTCACCCTTCCCAAGCTCTTACTGGCTCTGTTAGGAAAAACCTACAGACAGACCCATTAGGGGAAGCATCCCTTGTTTGGCCCTAAGCTCATGAGCTCCCTTCTCCCCACATGCTGACTCCATTAGTTACTTTCTGGTTTGATCAAACTGTAGTTTGCTGTTGCACCGAAACCAGCAAACTATGGTTTGTGCCTGAACCCCCCCCGCCCCCCCCAAGCTACATGTCATCTGTACTGGGCCACGGAGGAACTATAAACAATTCAGTAGGTCTCTGTACTGCTTGGCATGCCGAAAGGCATGACTGTGCACAGAACACCTATTGTCCCGCGCAGATAACCATTCCACAGTTACAGCTAAGGCACTGAAATCTACTGTAATACCCTTAAAAGAAACTTATTTGTAATGTAAAACTCTTGACTATATCCCAGAGAAGGCCTTTAAAACTTGCAAAGGTTCTGAGCTCCCACCCACTACACGATACAGACCATACTGTGCAACAAGTCAAGATCAAGTAAGTTACAGAAAGGGGGCGGTGGTGGTGAAGGCAGTGGTTCTAGATAAAACAACACCAGGAACCAAGCCACAGAGGTACGTGGCCACTAGCCCTTTTGACCTGAGATATGGCCGCCTAGTGATAGGAAGACACTGGTTTATGAAGCCATTGTATAGCAACTTTATTGTATGCCTGCGAAACATGGACTATCTATAAACGTCACTTCCACCTCCTTGAAAGATTTCATCAACGTTGCCTCCGGAAAATCCTGCGAATTACTTGGGAAGATAGGCGAACAAATGTCAGTGTACTGGAAGAAGCAAAGACTACTAGCATTGAAAAAATGATCCCTTCAACGCCAACTTCAGTGGACCGGTCATGTTGTTTGAATGCCTGACTGCCGTCTCCCAAAGCAGTTACTTTATTCCCAACTCAAGGATGGAAAGCGGAATACCGGTGGTCAATATAAGAGGTTTAAAGAAGTTCTAAGGCTAATCTAAAAAAAATGCAATATAAACATCAAAAACTGGGAAGCTCTGGCCCATGAACGATCTAACTGGAGGTTGGCCTTTCACAAAGGCTCTATGGACTTTGAAGAAGCTCGAGTGCAAGGTGAAAGGGAGAAACGTGCTAAGCAAAAAGCACGTCAAATGAATCCTTTACAAGACCATCTTCCATCTGGTAACCTGTGTCCTCGCTGTGGGAAGCTGTGTGGGTCTAGAATTAGCCTCCACAGTCACTTACGGACCCATCGCTAGAGTCTACACAATTTTCTTAGAATTTTCCTCCTTTTAAAATCTCCTTTTTGTAAATTTTCTTTCTTTCTTTTCTTTCTTTTTTTTATCCTGGAAGACAATCTTACTCGGTCACGAGTGATCGCCTGACTGACTGACCGGAGATATGGCCGCCTAGTGATAGGAAGACATAGGAAGAGGTCTTATTCCGAGCCAGACCAGTTATCCGTCTAGCCCAGAACTACATAGGAACGGGGCTCTTTCATCTACGTATTTGGTTAAAAACAGCAAGGAGGTTAATTTGGGGATAGGGGCTCATGGTTTACTGTACAGATTATTACTCGTCTTTATTTATAGAGTGCCACAAGTGCTCTAAGGAGTATTGTGAGCACAAGAAAAGCTCCTGCCTCAAAAACTTTTACCATCTAAATTTTGACAGTGGGGAAGCTTGAGAGGGACACGGGACATGGCTGTATGATCTGTGACGTTATATTTTCTGTGTTTGGCAGTATTTCTGAACTGACATGATTGGGGGGGGGGGAAATGTTCCCGAAGTTGCGCAATGCTGCGGTGTTGCTGCTTACGCTCCTCATTAAAAAGATGGGCACGGATGTGGAGGAAACGGGCGAGTGCCTCGGTGTTGCTGGCCAGAGAACCTGAACCCCCTATCCAGAAAGGCAAAATTTCAAAGGGGTGGTGGGGAGGAAGGAAAGGCAGTCGGAATGAATGAAAGGCAGAAAAATTAAAATTAAAAGCAAACAGGAATAAAAAGGTTCAATGTGCAACAAGGTACTGTAGATGTGACCTTCTAAAAGCAAACGGCCGCCCACCCGCCTTCCTGGGCAGGCGTTCAACCTGACTTCACCTCACACACAGCACCAAAGTCAGACGCTGGGAACCGTCTGTGCGAGCCAGGGAGAGACTCAAACGCACGCACGTGCACACGCGGTCTTTTCTGCACAGGGATTAAGCCAGTCGCTTCAGTATCTGCTGCCACGGCCTTTGTGGCTGCAGGGCGGAGAAGCCAGGGTGGGCGAGCGACGGTGGGGTGGGCAGGGGGGAGGCAGGCCCCGCAGTCCGCTGTGCCCATGAGCAGAGCTGGCCGCCCTTGGGAGGGACATGATTAAAGCCCCTGAGATATGGTAATCAGGCCTGGGATTGTCCACCGTGCCGCATCTGCCCCCTCTGATTAGCCTTAATCTGGCTGGCACATGTTAATCTGAAGCTTGGGGATTTCGGACCCTTTCAATGGTATTAAAGAGAAAATCCCCTTTGCTCACAACTCGGGGTGGGGCGGCGGCGGGGGGGGTGTTTGTAGGACTGCTGCTCCCCTGACAGTACAGCTGCAGTCACCCCCACACGGAGGGGATACAAGGGGTGGCCCAGTCCACCAGGAGCATCTCCTGTGCAGTGAAGGAATGAGGGCTGTGCCACTCTGAAGACTGCTCAGAACCGGGAGTTGAGTTCAGAGCCGGCTGTGCGGTTACAGACCGGGGCCGGCTTTAGGGAGCGCATCCTGCTGGTTGGGAATCTAGTTTCTGGGCAGAATCCAAAGTGCTGGTACTTACCTGTAAAAGCCTGTACCAACCTTCCCCAACCTGATGCCTCCCAGATGCGTCAGACTACAACTCCCGTCATCCCCAGAGCCAGCACCATGTTGAGAAAGGCTGGCCTATACAGTTTGAGACCCAGGCAGCTCGCAGACCGCCTCTTCCCGCATAGACCTGCCTCGTGTTACGCTCATTCTTGGAGGGTCCTTCTGCGGGTGCCTCTGCCGGCAAAGCTTAGGAGGGCGGTGACAGCGGGAAAGGGCCTGTTTGGTGGTGGCACCGCATTTGCGGAACGCTCTTCCCCAGGCAGGGTTTGCCTGGCACTGACCTCTCCATGCCTTTCCAGCACCAGGCAAAGACCCTTTTTCGTTTCCAGGCCTTTTCTACCATGAGATGAAATGGATTTTATCTCTTGCTCTGCTTTTACATCTTCTGCAGAACGACTGTTCCTAGGGTGGGTTCTTTGATTGTCAGCTGTCTGATATTATTTATACTTAAGGGCAGGGTAAAGGAGGTAAATGTGCATGTTTATCACGGGAGATGATGCAGGAAATGCTCCAGCAGGGCCCAAAGCCGCGAAACTGCAGTCTCACAAGCCTCGACGGGAGGCCGGTTACCTCCCTCTCAGCTTAAGAAACGGAATAAAACAAACAAACAAACAAATGGAGAATGGGCGAGGAACGATGACATCACTGGCCAATGTGTTCTTTGCCATTTGTACTGCTGACCCAACTGATGGGTGGCTTGCAATTCCTTTTAAGTAGGAAAAGGAGCATTTTCAGGTATGCTCCTTGGGTTGTGCAAACTGGGGTGGGGTGGGGGGTATTGCTGCTGGAAAATCCAGTCCTCACAAGATGGATAAGCTGCTGTTCTGGGGCATGTGCAGCCTCAGCCAGCTATGGAGGAAAGGGGGACATGAAGCATTTCAGGGGTCTGCCCTTGAAAAAAACACTACTAAAATTAACCTAATGCATCATCATCATCATCAGGCGATCACTCGTGACCAAGTAAGATTGTCTTCCGGGATAAAAGGAGGAAATTCTAAAGAAGATTGTGTAGACTCTAGCGATGGGTCCGTAAGTGACTGTGGAGGCCAATTCTAGATCCACACAGCTTCCCACAGTGAGGACACAGGTTACCAGATGGAAGATGGTCCTGTAAAGGATTCGTTTGACGTGCTTTTCGCTTAGCACGTTTCTCCCTTTCGCCTTGCACTCGGGCTTCTTCAAAGTCCATGGAACCTTTGTGAAAGGCCAACCTCCATTTAGATCGTTCATGGGCCAGAGCTTCCCAGTTTTCGATGTTTATATTGCATTTTTTTAGATTAGCCTTATGAACATCTTTAAACCTCTTATATTGACCACCGATATTCCGCTTTCCATCCTTGAGTTGGGAGTAAAGTAACTGCTTTGGGAGACGGCAGTCAGGCATTCGAACAACATGACCGGTCCACTGAAGCACACCAATAGGGGTTATACACTAGGAATAGCAAATACAATTTTAGGAGAAAAAGAGGCCAGAGGAGCACATCCTAGGAGACCTCACATCTTCCTATTGTCCAGAAGGATGAGCCAATTCCAACCCCATGCAAGGTGGAGAGCTGCCCTCCTGTCTTCTTCAAGAATAAGAATTTTATGATTAAGTACTAAAATTCTTGTTTTCTCTGAAGAGGGCAGGAGGGTACTCACGATCCTTCGGGATATAACACAGCAGTATTTAGATGAAATATGGGAGGGAAACATTAGGATGAAGAGACCTTATGGACTGAGAACCTTTGGAGCACCTGCTCATGCCAAATGTCACACTTATTCTATGAAGAATAAGTGGTGGGAACACACTGAGAAGCCCTACTGGCCATACTTGAACGAGACCAGAGCATCTGTACTGACCACAGTCATGTGCCACAGCCTGGTCATAAACCATGGTACTTTGGTGTTTTCTGCTGTTGCAAAAAGATCCATCTGTGATGTCCCAAAGTGACTGGTTACTAGTTGAAATACCATCCTCTGAAGTGGCTATTCCAACTCCTTGATGGAAATCCTTACTGAACCAATATGCAACTGTATTCATTACTCCTGCTAGATGTTCTGCTGAAAGATTTTGTTTGCTTCTTGGAAGAGAATGAAAGTAAGTGCCTCCCTGCTTAAGAACATAAGAACATAAAAAGAGCCATGCTGGATCAGACCAAGAGTCCATCTAGTCCAGCATTCTGTTCACACAGTGGCCAACCAGCTGCCCACAGGAAACCCACAAGCAGGACATGAGTGCAACAGCACCCTCCCGTCCATGTTCCCCAGCAACTGGTGTACATAGGCTTACTGCCTCTGCAGTATATAGCCATCAGGACTATGGCTCCTGTAACCATCAGTAACCATCAATAGTCTTTTCCACCATGAATTTGTCCAATCCCATTTTAAAGCCATCCAAATTGGTGGCCATCACTGCATCTTGTGGAAGTGAATTCAGGCCTGTGGCTTATGCCGGCTCAGCTTGTCTGAGTGTGGAAAGCTAAGCAGGGTCAGGCCTGGTTATGACTTGGATGGGAGACCCCTCCTCTAGTTTCCTGCATTGAGCAGGGGGTTGGACTCGATAGCCTTGTAGGCCCCTTCCAACTCTATGATCTATGAAATTTATAGTTTAACTATGCGCTGTGTGAAGAAGTACTTCCTTTATCTGTCTTTAATCTCTCACCAATCAGCTTCATGGGATGACCCTGAGTTCTCTAATATTATGAGAGAGGGAGAAAAATGTCTCCTTAATCCATTTTCTCCAAACCTGGACACTTCACTGCTCACTCCTAATTCTAGATCATTTATGAATACCTAAGTGGGAAAGCATCGGTCGCAATACAGATCCCTGTGGAGCCCCACTGTTTACATCCCTCCACTGGGAGACTTTATCATTTATTCCTACTCTCTGCTTTCCGTTCTTTAACCAGTTACTGATCCATAAAAGGGCCTCTTCTCTTATTCCATGACTGCTAGGATTGCTCAGGAGCCTTTGATTAGGGACTGTGTCCAAAGCCTTTTAGAAGTCCAAGTAAACAATGTTTACCGGATCATTCCTGTCCACATGCTTACTGACACTCTCAAAGAACTCGAAAAGGTTAGTGAGACAGGACTTGCCTTTGCGGAAGCCATGTTGATTCTTTCTCATCCTTCTATGTGCTTACTAATTTTATCTTTAATGATGCTTTCTACCAATTTACCTGGAACATATGTTAAGCTAACCTTCTTGTAATTTCCTGGATCCTGTTTTAAAAATTGGTGTTACACTGGCCATTCTCCAGTCTTCTGGTACAGAGGCTGATCTTAAGGCCATATTACATACTTTTGTTAGAAGATCAGCAATTTCATATTTGAGTTCTTTAAGAACTCTAAGATGAATATCATTGGGCCTGGTGATTTATTAACTTTCAATTTGTCAATAAGGTGGAGAACTTCATCTTTTAGACCACTATTTGTCATACGTCCTCAGACTCCTTTCCTGAATACCGGTAGATTTCCTGAAATCTATTCAGGCACAGGTATCTGTCCTATATCTTCTGCAATCAAGAAAAATGAAAAGAATTCAATCAGCATCTCTGCAATCTCCTTATCCTCCTTTAACCCCATTATCATCCAACAGTCCAACTGAATCCCTAGTTGGTTTCCTGCTTCTGATATATTTAAAGAATTCTTTACTGTTGGCCTTGATGTTATTAGCAATATCTTCCTCAAAATGCTTTTTTGCATCTCTTATTGTCTGCTTGCATCTCCTTTGTGCAAGCTCAAGCTCCCTTTTGTTTTCTGCATTCTGGCAAGACTTCCATTTTCTGACGAAAGCCTTCTTTTCTCTAACAGCTCCCTTGACACTACTCATTAACCATGCTGGCGACCACTTGGACTTGGTGCTACCTTTCCTAACCTGTGGTATACATTCTAGCTGAGCTTCTGTTATTGTGGTTTTGAGTAACCTCCAAGCATTTTGAAGGGATTTAATGGCTCCCCTTTCAACTTCCTTTTTACCAGTTCCCTCATTTTGGAGAAGTTTCCTCTTTTGAAGTAAAATGTGACTGTGTTGGTCTCCTTGACAATTTTCCACTTAAATATATATTAAATCTGAAAGCACTGTGGTCACTGTTTCCAATTGGTTCAACAACATTTACATCTCGTACTAATCTTGGGCTTAGGAGTAAATCCAGTGCCTCCCCTCTGGTCAGTTCCATGACCAACTGTTCTAGGGCAGTCATTTAGGACATCAAGAAATTTACCGGTAACCTCTTTGTCGTGACTGGAGCATGCATTTATCCAGCAATGTGGGGGTAATTGAAGTCACCCATTATGACAACACTTCCTCATTTGGAGGGCTCTCTGATTTCGTTTTCCAGCTCAACCAGTAATTTTTCATATACAGATTGGTGCGGGCAGCAATGGGAACTAAACCAGCCTCTAGCCATACCATTTCCTGATCGTCTCTGTCCCTGTAAGAACGGGGAAGTTGAAACTGTGGGTCACGTACTTTTATACTGCCCTTTCGACCGGGATCTTCGTTAAGATCTTATTTTACCTATTTTATAGAATTGCCCGGGCAGAACTGAAAAATTTTACATTTCCATGCTACTTTCTGGTAAGGTTCCACAGATTACTAATAAAGGGGCTGAATTTTGTGCAAATGCCATAACTTGCCGCACCTTTTTAGCCTCTGAATCTGACTTGATATAATTTTGATGTAAAATTATGAACTTTATACACTTCAGATGTATGTTGGTGGTACAGTAGCTATGTTTGTATCATGGATTGTTTTCCTGTTATAATGTTTTTGCTGGTTCCGGTCAATGACCGTAATAAATATTCATTCATTCATTCATCTCAAGATTGCCCTGAGCATTCTGGTCTTGGGGACAACAGCATATTCTTAGAACTAAATTAGTTTTGGACTGTGTTATTGTCACCTATGGTGCTTCTGTGGAAAAGTCTGCCCCTTTTAGGGTTTTTGAGTCTGCTCAACACTATGCCCTCTTTGACGTACAGAACAAATCTCCTCCAGTAAGCCCTTCCTGGTCCTTCCTACGGAGTTTATATCCAGAGATGACCCACTGGTTCTCTCCATTCCACCAGGCTTCCATAATGCCCACTATATCTAGGTTCTCCTTTAAAACCAGGCACTCCAACTCTCCTATTTTGGCTTGGAGGCTTCTGGCATTTGTATAGAGAGACCTATACACGGTGTCCCTTCCCAGGTATCTCTGGCATGTGCATCTTCTGCTATGGACTTAGGCCTCTTGGATTTGCCATCATGTTTCACCATATGCTCATGGCCTATTTCCTCCCCTTCTACATTTGAGCAATCAGAAACTTTTTCATCTTCATCCCCCTAGGGATGATTTCACCCATACCGGATGCTTCCCAGCTCCTGTCGGCTTTCCCCCAGGGTTCACTTTAAAAGCTGCTCTGCCGCCCTTTTTATGTTGATGCTTGTTCATATATGTTTTTGTTGAGGTGTTGTCGGTGTGTACCAAGACATGATCCTTCTGGATATGAAGACTAGAACAATATCCAGAAGAATCATGACTTGGTATACACCGACAACACCTCAACAAAAACATACATAAACGGGGAGGCATTTCTCTGGTTTTCATCAGTCAACCAAGTGGCCTTGAATACATGACTGGTCAGGTGTGTCCCCCCCCCCCCCCATCCAGACAAGCTGGTGTCTGTCATGATTCATGATGGAATCTGCAAGTTGATCTCCCTGGTGAGGCAGTCATTGTCCATCCATCAAATCCAGGGCCTCTTTCAACGTTGCTTTTATTTGCAGTCACTGGTGCTCCTGTCTGACTATCTGATCCTGAAAAGGCATGAGAAACCATTGGAGGGACCTTGTGTGGAATCTGGACCACTCTGCCACTTCCTGGCAAAATATAATCATACTCAGAAACTGCACAAGGACCATGAGTCCGCCTCAGAAGATGTGGACACGACGTGTCAACTCATTCATCCTGGTCTGTTTCTCTGTTGACAGGTACATGTGAAAGTGGTTCATGTCCAGTTGAACTCCAAGGTACTCCAGAATTTGTAGCAGTTGCAGGCAGCACTTTTCTTGATTAACCACAAAACCATGGTCCTTCTGGCATTCCACTGTGAGCTGGACATCCCATTGCCTCTTGTGCTGAGAGTTGGACCAGATGAAGATATCTGAATAGCAGTAAAGCTATACTCCCTGCAGCTGAAGGCGTGCCACTAGAACCAACACCCAAGAAGCTGATGTGAGACTGAATGGTAGGCCCTGTACTGGAAATGTTTGTTCCTGTAAGCAAAACATAGGTATTTTCTGTTGGATGGTTGGATTGGGATATGTAAATAGGCCTTTGAGAGCTCCATTGACTAAGTCCTGATTCTCCAAGGTGGACACAATGGATTTGAGTGTTTCCATCTTGAGACACTTCTCCAAACATTGTTGACCCACTTTAGATCTAATATGGCCTGCACATCCACATTTTTTTCTCTAGAAACAAGAAAAAGCTGAAACAGGCCCTGAAGCACCTCTGGGCCCGTGGGACTGGATCTGTGGCGGCTATGCTGAACACAGCTTGGATTGCACCTATCATGTTTCGGTATCTTTCTTTGTTCCTCAGGCCTTGGTGAAGCTAGGAAATTGTTTCTCAGCCATCTGTGTCCCTTGGAAACCATCTCCATCAGCCAGATGTCCATTGTTGTCTGAGCCCACTGGTATGCAAACTGAAGGAGTTGGCCTCCTGTGGCCAAGGATGTGCCACTTGGCTTTTTGTTGCCTCTGGAGAGGGAAAAGGCTGCAGAGGCAGATTGAGATGGGCTCTGGTTTACATCAGCCTCCAAATGTGTTGGAATAAAACTCCCATCATCCCCAGCCAGCATGGCCCAGGTTGGGGAAGACTGGTTGAGAGCATGGCAGCTTGGATTTATTTATTCACAGTTCTACTACTGAAAGACCTATAGGTGTTCCAAGAGGACTGTTGAGTCTTGGGTTCCTTGTCCTATCCTGCTGTAAGAAGAAGAGCTTTCTTTTTGTCTTTGGCCTCACCTGAACAGGCACCAGAGAGTCAACATGGAGCTTTCAGCCCGAGAATGCTCGCCAGCCTTGACCCAGAACTGGCAACCACACCCCAGCCTTGTAGCAAGATGTTGCACCTGGCTACAACATTGGTGGCCATGGCGCCAGCTGAACTGCTTCTAGGGACGAATCTGCTCGAAAGGCTTGTGGTAAAGATAATCTATTCAGACCCTCCTTGAGAATTTTAGGATGCTTGGGTGTGCCTTGGTGATTCCATACATCCAAAAATGGGTACCAGGAGCAAAGATGGAGTTACTGATAGAGGCTCTCATCAGCGCTGCAGACGTTCAGATGTCCTTACAAAGACCAGCCTCTACCCCAGCCTTCCGCAACCTGGTGCCCGCGCAGATGTGGCGGACTGCAAATGAAGCGAGTCGCAGTCCAA
>JAHFWL010000140.1:0-85917 GCA_021292165.1 Shinisaurus crocodilurus
CAGCGACCTGTGTTGGCAGCCAGGCCATCGTTTTTGCATCCTTCACCTCCCCAAGAAAGAAGGGGGGGGGGGCGCGCGAAGCGGAGAATATTTGGAGAAAATCCAGCAAGGTGGTCTTCTGAGAAACTTCAGCGAGTTATAACCAAGAAAGAAAGATAGAAAGAAAGAAAGAGCTTCCTTCCTAGGAAAATGAAATTTTGCTTTGCCTTAGAATAAGCACCACGGTGCCACCACCTCGTTAACCAGAAGATCATGACGCCCGTTTCTAATTCTGGAATGGGTGGGGTGCTGGTACATTGACGCATTCGCATTTCAAGCTCTTTCACTACCGCATCAGAGAAGAGCATTCCCAGGATTCTCTTACTGGGTACTCCAAAAACAGGCAAATGTTTCTCTCATTGATTCTGAGCTTTGTCGTTGTGAGCCGCCCCTCCTTGGGAAGGAGGGAGGGAGATTGATCTGGAGGTGTTTGGTCAAGGATGCGCTCCCCAGCACAAAGGAAAACATGCCCGTTTTAATTCAAGAGTTTTCAGACTGGGCCCAGGCCACCCTTTTCTCAGCTAGAGGAACGCAAGAAGTAGTGATGGGCAAACCCCCTGCAGCTCAATTAAAGAGCTGGGCTTGGCAAACAAATACTACCACCACCCCCAAAGGGAAACAGCTTTAATGTTTTTCTTTTCTTTTCTTTTTTTTTTAAAAGAAAGTTCTGAATTCAGACCCATTGTGCTCCCAGTTGTGATGTCAGCAGGAATGTGACGGGGTCCAAATGACTCTACCCCATTCCTGGTTGCCCCCCAACCAGGAATGGCTTTCCCCCCTAAACCAGAGATAAAGAACCTTTTTTCCTGCCACGACCACATTCCCTCAGGGGTAATCTGTCAGGGGCTGAATGCTGCTGGTGGGCAGGCCCACCTTCTGACACCTCTCCCCCCATCTCTCCTCTCAGCAGACTGCCAGGAGAAGGACAGATGTCTGAACCGATCTCTTGTAGAGGGCTTTTGAAATTAGCTTAAGGGCCAAGTGTACCTTCCCACCCCCTGTCCTAAACCCTGCTCTGTGCTCCTCGTCTGCTTCCCCTCCTGGTACCTAGAACACTACCATAGCAGCATCCCAGGTTCCAGGGAGCCTAGGAAACGTAGTTTCCCAAGGCTCCCGAGTCCATACTTCAGATCAGGTGCCCTGGAAATGATGTGCCTCAGGGCTCCCTGAGTTTGGGACACAGCTGAGCATGTACCCCAGGCACAAGGAGCCCCTGGGACATGTAGTATCCACGGCACCTAAGTCCATAAGAAGAACTCAGTTGCCATGGGAAAATTACATTTCCCATGGCCCCTGGATGGTGCTGTTGCAGTATTCAAGAGAGAGCATGAAGGGAGGCACACCAGTTTGAATTGTAATTGTAATTGTAAAGCAGGTTTTTGGGGGTGGGGGAGGATGGAACTCACTTTATAATAGAGAGGGGTGCAGTATGTCCCAATGGCACCACTTGCAGGAACTGCCTTGTGTCATGTCCCATCCTTTCAGGCACTGATTCCAAAGGGGGGAGAGAGGACCTTGTATAGATGTGGTTTAGGAAGGAATCTGCCCCGGGGATCCCACAGAGCCCCAGCTGTCTCTAAGGAGAGCACTCTTCTGCTGCTGGCTGTGCCGGAGGAAGAGGCAGCCGAAACCCTGACAACTCTTTCTGCTCTTGAGGCCAGGTTTGCTTGACGGCAACAGGGTCAACAACAACCCAACTTCCACGTAAGGCAGCCCATAACCTAGGGCAGGCTGTGGCCCTCCAGATCTTGTTGGACTACAAATCCCATCAGCCCCAGTCAGCCATGGATGATGGGGGCTGCAGTCCAACAGCAAACTGGAGGGCCACGGGCTTCCCACTCCAGACCCAGCATCTTAGTTGATAACCTGAGCATGCAGGCAAGGTCTATACGGATGGCGCGCAACGTGGAACGACGAGCACTCTGCGCATCATACTAAATATAGGCGCTACAATGGTCCAGGGGGTGTCCCACATCCATCCATCTCCCCAGTCTCCGCAGTGCTCACCTTTTTCTCATCCCCTTCCTGCAGAAGCTGGAGATGGCTCCTTTTCTCGCCGTCCTTGCGCAGGGAGCTGCTCTGGTGCTGGGAGAGGCCCGTCGGCGGAGAGACGCTCCGGCCCTGGGGATCCACCCAGGTGTAGATGTGATTAGTAACGTAGCCACCAGGGATGCGTCCACCGAGTGGACTGACAGGTTCAGCTTCTTGGAGCCCTTGAGGGCCTAAGAGATGGGAGAAAGACATCTAGGTCAGAAGACAAGGTCGTCGGTGAGGTGAGAGCCAACTGAAATGGAAGCATGGGCAAAACGGATCATTGCAGTATTACACAGCCAACCATTTCTTTTCGCAAAATTAATAGGACAATTAAAGAACATATTATTAAAAATTTTTAAAAGACACTCAAGCAGTAGTCAGGCTTATAATAATCAATTGAACTCATTTCCAGTTAGTCTTATGACTGGTTATGAATCTAATTGGCTGTAAAATGCAACTGCCTTAAAGCGTCATTGCTGGCATGCTTAGATTTTTCCTTTTTCTACAAGTTTGATTGGGATAAGTTTGATTGTCTTTAGATTTCAACTGGGTCAAAGATAACTGTTTATGAGCCAATATGGTGCACTGGCTAGGGTGCTGCATCAGACTAACATGGCTACCCCTCTGGGAATTTATTTCTGATGCTCAGGTGTTTACGTGGCCACCACAGCAGCACTGATGTACAAGGAGGTCTCAGCGGCTTCAGCAGAGCCCAAGGGGATGGAGCAGCCCCAAAACAGCTCAATGTGGACGGAGCATGCATGGGATGCTGACCAACTGTTGGGGGCAAAACAGGAAATTGGGCCAGAGGGAGTGGAAATGGTGCGTCTTGGAGGAGCGCATGCCTGGCTGATTGGATTGGAGCACTGAACAGAACCACTCCACCCTGCAATTGGTCCGATATAACAGGTCCCACTGGTTTTCTTGAAATTGTCACATTCATTTTGCAAGTAGGGCACGTTTGATGTTCTCCTGCATTCATGATTATTCTTGATGATGATGATGATGATGATGATGATAATGATGCATTTATAGATCACTGAAAATTACTAGGTGCTGTACAAAAAAAACGAAAACATCGCAGGACTCTGTGCACAGGCTTACGGACTGAAGACTTAGGTTTCTGCCCCGTTCCTAGAGGCTTGGCCCTTTATGTTTTCTCTGCACATAGAAACCCAGAAGAATGTCAGGAGAAGGATTGGCCAGAACTGCTCCTCTTCAGTCTTTAGTTTTCTACATGGAAATATCTATATCTATATCCAGTGGAGGCCGGTGTGACGCCTATTTCGGTGGGGCTCCTAATCCATTGCAGCTTTTATTTTATAGGAGCTCTCCATGGTGCTCCGTGATGGTGAACCTATTTGGAGGATGGAGAGTTCAGCACCATGGGTATCTCCTGTAAAGCTCCAAATAAAACCTGCCCCACTGAAATAGGAGTCTCCTCTGTCTAGATCTAGATCTATATTAATTGTATGGATGAGTTTCTGTCATTTGAAGCACCACCTGCAGTCTGAAGAGGTCCCACTTCAGACACAAGCTTTCCACTCCAGTGAGAAGTTGGCCTAAACCCAATCATTTCAATCGGATTTAAGTTACATTACAAGTAGCCCTATCCCATGATTTCAATGGGTCTTAGAGCCCGTGTGGCGTAGTAGTGGTGAGAGTGTCGGGCTGGGACTTGGGAGATCTGGGTTCTCGTCCCCACTCAGCCATGAAAACTCACTGGGTGACTTTGGACCAGTCACTGCCTCTTGGCCTAACCTACCTCACAGGGTTGTTGTGAGGATATAAATGGAGAGGAGGAGGAGGAGGATTATGTAAGCCGCCTTGAGTTCCTTGCAGGAAAAAAGGCGGGGTATAAATGTAATAAATAAATAAATAAATAGTTAACTTTTGCTGGATTGTGCTCATGTGGCTCACGCTGGCTCAGCTTGTCTGAGCGTGGAAAGCTAAGCAGGGTCAGGCCTGGTGATTACTTGGATGGGAGACCCCTCCTCTAGTTTCCTGCATTGAGCAGGGGGTGGGACTCGATGGCCTTGTAGGCTCCTTCCAACTCTATGATCTATGAGATCTATGATCTATGAAATCTATAATGAGAAGTCATAATGGTAAGCCGCCAAAGACCATAAAACAGTAATGGTATGCCATTAACTAGCTGAAAGGGTCTTAAAATGAACATCCTCATGTCTATATTCATACCAGTTTTATATGTATATGGCAATGTGTTCAAAACCCCTTTGCTTCTCAAATTATTAAATGTTCTAAGGAGTTTATCTCCACTATCCCATTTGCTCCAACTGTCCCTGTGTACTTTAGGGAATAAAGTGCACAAAAAGGCATATATTAGGAAAAATGCTTGCAGAAAATATGGATATTAGGGGAAAATGTGTACAGAAACACACACATACCAACATTCATGTATACAAAACTGTGCACAAAAACGTTTATGAGTTTTTGTGTGAACTCTAAAAAAAATTAAAAATTTGCAAACTGAAGCAGAAACAGGACGGAACCAAATTGTGCTTGGGAAAAAAAACATGAACAAGATAGAAAACAAAACAGGCACATTTGTCCACTGCTAGATGTGCCGCAGTGCGCAGCGGTGGGGGTGACACCTTGGGCCATAATAATTGGTAGTGACAATAGGAATGTTACAGGGGAGTCACTACTTTCTCCTGTGAAACATTGGAGGATGTGTGTGTGTGTGTGTGTGTGTGAGAGAGATTTAAACTGGTTAGTCCAGAAGTTACAATTCTGATAAAATGTCCAAACCCGCCACCTGCCCCCCTCACTTCCATTGGAGAGGCAGTTAACCCCCGAGCTCCAGCCAGGCTCAAAGTCTGGATGTCCTTGTGATTTTCCAGCATGCACTTCAAATGACTGGATGTTTTCCATTTCCCAGCAAAATAAAATTAACATTACGGGAGACATCCCTGTGGAGTCTCCCAGCAGCTACTCACACATCAAGTCTCGGTCGTGAGCAGCAGAGTGAGGTTCGGTGGCAAGCACTGAACAGAACGAGACCCACGTGGGCTCCAGTGCTGGAAGATCTCCTTCAGAAACCAGCCAGAGGCTACAGGGCTGGCATCAAGGGTACGTAGGCATGGTCGGGCACCTGCGTGGTGGGCCCACACCCCAGAATGGGCCCACTGACAAGTGCCCCCTGTGTTCTACAGCCCTGCTTGTTCGCCTGGCTCCCTCCAATGGTGGTGGTGAGGAGAAGGAGCAGGAGATGCTCACTGCCTGCTTGCTCCCTGGCTCCCTCCATGCCCAGCAAGCCAATGGTATCCAAGATGAGAAAGAGGATGAGGATGAGGTGGTGAGAATGGTCGCGAGAAGGTAGACTCACTGAGGAAGGGGTGTGTCTTGCCCACGGGCTCTCTAAAGCCTGGAGCCAGCACTGCTAGGCTAGATTTATTTATTTATTTATTTATTTAATTATATTTGTTAATCGCCCATCTGGCCGGCCACCCTGCCACCCTGGGCGATGTACAATTAAAACAATACAATAAAACATGATAATTAGTAAAACAGTATAAAAAATTCTTTTAAAATCCTAACCCACCCCATATTCCCGCCTGAAATACCATGTTTTTAATGCGTGGCGGAGGCTCAGCAGAGAGGAGGCATGGCGAAGGTCACTCGGGAGAGAGTTCCACAGTACGGGGGCCGCCACAGAAAAGGCCCTCTTCCTCGTCCCCACCAGTCTAGCTACTCTGGCTGATGGGACAAGGAGAACGCCGTCCGTGGCAGATCTTGTTGAGCGGCTTACTTGACGTTGGTGGAGGCGCTCCTTGAGATAAACTGGGCCGGAGCCATATAGGGTTTTAAAGGTCAATACCAACACCTTGAATTCAGCTCGGCAAGCAACTGGTAGCCAGTGCAACTCCTTAAGCACTGGAGTGATGTGATCACGCCAGCGGCTGCCCTTAATCAGGCGAGCCGCTGCGTTCTGTACCAGCTGTAGCTTCCGAACCGTCTTCCATGGTAACCCCACGTAGAGCGCATTACAGTAGTCTAGGCGAAAGGAGACCAAGGCATGAACCACTGATGGGAGCAGATGATTAGGAAGGCAGGGGCGCAGCTGCCGTATAACAGATGGAGCTGATACAGCGCCGCCCGGCTCACAGCTGACACCTGAGCCTCCATGGACAGCTGGGAGTCTAGAATGGCCCCCAAGCTGCGGACCCGGTCCTTCAGGGGAAGATGTACCCCATTCAGCACCAGGTCAACATCCCCTAGCCTCCCCTTGTCTCCCACCAGAAGTACCTCGGTCTTGCCAGGGTTCAGTTTCAACATGTTCTTTCCCATCCAACCACCCAGCCACCCAGATACACCCATGATCTGCTCCTGCTCCTTATAACCGTAAGCACAGAGCCCACGGTGGCGGGGAAGGCTTGTTTCGGGCCTGTTTGCATGTTCCTGTCAGGTCCCTGGCCCTCGGAATCAGGGGGGAGGATAAGCCAGTGCCCCTGCTGAGGCTAGGGGGTTGGCCCTTTAAGATACACTTCCCCCCCCCTGGCAACGGGCTGGAGCTCTGTAATGGTGGAGCGGGGTGCCATGCATGCCAGGGGGCGCTGTGATGCAAAGTTAGTGCATTTTTGGCCGTCTGGAGCATTTTCGACCTCTTGAGTTTGCGTGCTGCAGCAGCGGCTCATGGGAAGAGTTCTCGCCGGACTTGTTCTGGTAGCAATAATGGACAGTTGCGTTTGCAAGGCCTGCTTGATCTACACGTGTTTTCCTGCTACTTGGGAGTTGTCCATGGTGTGGCCTTGTGGGTACCTGCTACGGATGGACTGGAAGCGTTCCCATATTTTTCTGGTCCCAGTGTCTGGTAATTCATCGTCATAAAAACACAAGAAGAGTCCTGCTGGATCGGACCCAAGTCCAGCTTCCTGTTTCCCACAGTGGCAAAGCAGATGCTTCCAGGAAGCCCACACAAGCAGGACACAAGTACGACAGCAACACCCTTCCACTCATTCTCCTTTCACTCCATGTTGATGGGGCTGCTGGAAATCCCCATTCTATTGCAAAATGATTTTATTTATTTTTTTAAAAAACCCTCCCTTTTATAGCCTTTGCAAACTATATTTCTTGCTTGGTACTTCAAACTGCAGTGATAGGCAGAGGAGTTAATTGCCAGAGAAAGCTGATCCATCCATTTCCTCTGTTATTAACTGGGGCGAGTAGAGCTGGGAAACATCTTATCCCTAGTGTAAGGATTGTAAATTCATTGCAATGGCAGCATAAGAACATCAGAAGAGCCATACCAGATCAGACCAAAGGTCCGTCTACTCCCAGTATCCTGCTTCCCACTGTGGCCAACCAGATCCCCCAATGGGAAGCCCACAAGCAAGACATGAGGGCAATCCTGTTCCTCCCCTGTATTCAGGGGTCCACTGCCCCTGAACCTATGTTAAGGGCTGTGGAGAGACCACAATTTTGTCCAAGAGCCCTGCTACAGACCAGTGGCTCAACTGGAAGTAGTGGTGCAGCTAGGTGACTTTAGACTTTGGACCTAATGGACTTATGGGTGTGTGTGTGTCTTCAGACATCCATTTGTATTACTTCAATTAGGAAGCACACAACTAACATTTCTCTTTTCCCCCCTCTTCCATCACCATCCCATGATTTACATCATTTCTGATGTGCTAGAGCAGGGCTCTCCAACCTTGGGTCCCCAGATGTTGCTGGACGACAGCTCCCAGAATCCCTTGCCATTAGCCATGCTGCCTGGGTATGCTGGGAGCTATAGGCCAGCCAGCAACATCTGGGGACCCAAGGTTGGAGAGCCCTGTGCTAGAGCAAGAGAGAGAGAGAGAGAGAGAGAGAGAGAATGAACAAAAGTCCACTGTTTGCCAACCCTGATAAAAACAGGAAGAAATACTCTGAGCATGTGCAGTCTCACATTTCAAACTCACTTATATCATAGCACCATCATGACTGTGGGAATAAAATGGAGTTTTCTTCTGCTGCCCTGAGGCTAAACATATCTACTTGGAAATAAGCATAATTTGTTGTAGAAACAGATGCTATTAAAAATAAAATAATAAAAAGAGCATCTGTAACCATGTACTTGCCCAGCAGGCCAGCAACTGACTATATATATATATATATATATTTAAGAAAGAAGAAATGAAGGATGCCATCACAAGCAACCTCAGTCCTGGTGAGCTCTGGCATGTTCCCTGGGCCTGTTTGTCACTGGCCCCCTCAACTACCTCTCTCTGGGTGGTCATTGGGGGGGGCATTGAGCTACAGGGCCATGGGCCTAGGCTCGAAGGTCCAGCCCCATTTGCGCCACTGACTGGTACAGGAAACCCTCTTATACTCCTTCCTGCCCAGGAGGATCCAATAGCCAGCCTGGGTGAATGGAGTCAGGACCAGAAGGATGCCAGCCTCTCAGGTTTGGTTTTTAAAAAAAATAATTTTAAAAATCTTAAGAAACAAAATAAGGAGGGACAAGGAGCCTGGTGGGCACACATGGAATTGTCTGTGGGCACACTGGCACTCATGGGCACTATGTTGGAGAACCCAGATTTAAAAGAAGCCAAAGACTCATTCAGAGTCTGCTAGTCCTTGGAGCAGGGCTCTCCAACCTTGGGCCCCCAGATGTTGCTGGACGACAGCTCCCAGAATCCCTTGCCATGAGCCATGCTGGCTGGGTATGCTGGGAGCTGTAGGCCAGCAACATCTGGGGACCCAAGGTTGGACTCGGTTGGGGAGCCCTGCCTTGGAGCAACATACAAGATAAGCTTGCCTGGCTTCCAGGCCAGCCCCCTTGGAGCTGTCCACGGTGCTGCCTTTTTTTTCCTTTTCTTTTCTGCCTATCCTAGATCTGATCCTGGACCTGTCTGACCACTCTTCTGGAACCTCCCCTCTGCCAATCCCCTAGCAGAGCTCCAACTGGGCTAGCTTGTTTCTTCAGCAACGCTCTGCTACCCCAAACAGAGCAGCTGTCCCTGGAATGTTTTGTAGCTCAGGGATGTGGGATGTGCACACAACAATATACAACATGGGGAGGAGTTGGCAGAGGTGCAAATCTCTCTGTCTTGTCACAGAAAGTACGATTATATCCATAATGCCAGTTTCATGGTAAATTAATGCGTTCATTGTCCCATTCTCAACAGAACACTTAACCAAGCATCTAAATGCACGGCAATCATTTCTGAATCAATGAGCCTTATCTGTCAGAGAACGATGCATTTAAGAACATAATTAGGCATTCTGATGAACGGGGCTTGGGATGCTGTGTATTGGCAAGATGGTATCCCTGCTGAGGCCTTTCTTTTTTCTTTTCTTTCCTTTCTTTCTTTTCTTTTCTTTTTTTTTAAAAAAATGAGTCTCTTTTACAAAAAAAATATCTCAAGAAGGGCATCGTAACCATCTCCTGACTGAAGATGTGAAGCAGAGACGGGGAGCCAAAAATATCTCCAGATATCTTTTGGACTCCAACTTGCATGATTCCCCACCATTGGCCATGCTGGCTGGATGTGATGCAACTTGAAATCCAACAACTTCTGGAGGGCCACTGGTCACACACACACACACACACGGGATCAACAACAAAATGTGGGGTGGTCCTATTCAGGTTTCTAGCCAGCTTGCCGTGCCCTCCCCCATGTCACTCCATTCTCTGTTCCCTCCCCCCAACAGACACTTTGCATTTTGCTCAGACCTCAGTGGCTGCTTGTTTTTTGCTCCATTAAGTATTTTTTCTATTTTTTCTATTATTATTATTATTATTATTATTATTATTATTATTATTATTATTATTATTGGTGGTGGTACTTCTGCAAACCTTGGGGCTTCTTTGAAAACATGCTGATACCCTGCCCCCCTCTTGTGGCTCCATTTGGGCTACAATGCTTTTGGCACTCACCAGCTGAGTTTGACATTAAGAGGGAGAGATAATAAATGTGTCTGATCAAACAACCACTCACCACTACCATGTCTTATGGATCAAGTCAGAAGGAGCCAAAAGCAGCACCGAGTCAAAGCTGTATCTGCCATCAGCCGATGACCTCCTTTCTCTACTTTCATTTCTCTCCCCGTCCCCATTACTTCCTGATGATTCTATTTTAGTCACCGGCAACTGTGGGGAATAGGCTCAGAGTGACGGCGAGACAGGCAAGGAGCCCTCTTCACTTGTCAGGGTGGAGAAAGGAAAGAAGAAGGGAAAAAAATGGACCCATCTGCTGGTTATTTTCTTACCCAGTGAACAGTGTGCTCCGCATCCTTAGAGAACAATCGCCGAAGAAGAAGAAGAAGGTCAAAATGGAAGAGCACCAATTTAGCCTCGGCGGCAGGACGTTCCTCAGCTGTGTGAGATACATTGCCCCGAGCAAATACAGTCGCCACCAACCCCTCCAATCTCACCCCCTGCCTTCTGGACTGATCTCTTTTTGCTTTAGAACTGGAGAAAGGAATGCTAATGGATCTACTGGGGGCAATTTCATGCTAACTGCAAGGGTAATGATGTGGAGCCTTACAGCCAGGGGTCTTTTACTGCTTACATACCGAGGAAGCAGCAGGGCTGGCCCCAGATCATTTGCTGCCTGGAGTGAAGGGCAAGGTGGCATGCCCTCCCTCCCGATCCATATGTAGAATCCAAGTGGACCGGCAGCTGACTCTTACTTCAACACTTGTGACAGAACAGCATCCTCCACTGCACCTGAGGGGCGCAGGGCAGCTTACGGGGGGCGCGCAGGGAAAGTCACCCTGCAGCCGCCCGCCCCCCATCGCCACAGCAGGTACTGCCTGAGGCAGATGACTCACTTTGCCTCATGGTAGGGCCGGCCCTGGCACTGCCGGCTCTAGGTTGTTGAGGGCCATTGGACAAGAGGCCTTCAGGGAGTCGACCTTCTCACTGCCATCATCACCCGCTGCTATTGAGCTCCTCCTCCTGTCCCTCTCAGCATTGCTACCACTCGCTTGCCGGTGAATGAGTAGGCATACTTGAATGAGTAGGCAGTGTCACAGGGGAGGCATCCGTTGCAGCTGTTATTCTGAGCTTCAGAGGAGCTATCCATGGTGCTGAACTCCACACACCCCCCCAAATAGGTGCACCACTAGGGAGCTCCTATCAAGCTCGGAATAAGAGCTGCAATGGGTGAGGAGCCTCACTGACATAGGAGTCACCAGCATGGCTCCTCCTCCTCGTCCTCCTCCTCCTCGTCCTCCTCCTCCTCGTCCTCCTCCTCCTCGTCCTCCTCCTCCTTCTTTTCGCCATGACCACTGTGGTCTGGGCCCGAGCAAGAGAAGGTGAACAAGGCAGGCGAAGAGGAAGAGCAAGTCCAGGGGGCCCTTGTCAGTGGGCCCCTGCTGGGATGTGGGCCCTCGGCTGGCGCCCAACCGTGCCTACCCTTGACGCAGGCTCTGGGCCCCAGCAAGCAGAATCTCGCAACGGTAAATATGCTGATAGAACTGCAGAGGGAAGTATGGGGAGGGACCATAGCTCAGTGGCAGAACACAGGCACGGTATGCAGAAGGTCCCAGGTTCAATCCCCGGCATCGCCAGTTAAAAGGTTCAGCGAGCAGGTGGGGAAGACCTCTGCCTGACACCCTGGAGAGCCTGGACAGATGGTGCCAGTCACAGCAGACGGCAGCAGAGCATCTAGATCAGTGTTGGAGCGTAGCTGGCTGGGGCATGCTGGGAGTTGTAGGCCAAAAACATCTGGGGACCCCAAGGTTGGAGAACACTGATCTAGATGGATAAATAATGGGCCACGGATGGACAGCCATCTATTGGGGATGAGCTAGCGCTGGAATCCTTGGGCTGAGAAGGGGCTGGACTAGAGGGCCTGTGAGGCTCCTTCCAACTTTATGGTTCTATCATTCTATGGATTTTGCCAGCACTGTAAATTATCCCTTGGCGTCTTCTGTGGGCAGACTGGAAGGCACCACGATGATGGAACAAATGAGATGTCCTCACAGCACATTTTGCCGATTCCAAGAGAAAGCCCCCTGGGCTCGCTCCAGAAAGCACGGTTGGGATGAAAAGTGTGACCTTAATGCAAGTTCCTTCTAGCCGATGGGCATGACTGAGTAAACAAGGAGGCTGGGAGAAGCTCCTTGGACTGAAACATTTTGGTGGATCCCCCCCATTGGGGCACTGAGCCCTCTTGCAAATCTGAAAGTTCTTTGTTTGTCCCAAGTGCCCTCAGTTATCCAGATACCTTGGGTCTGATACTAGTTTCCTTTCACCCCATGGCTCCTTTGTATTGCCTTGTATTTTGTACTTCCTTGTACTGATGGTTGGGGGAGGCCCCCTTGATTGAAAATACAGGTAACACAAGTGGAGCTGCAACAAAACATTGCAGCATGGAGTGCTCCTCTTCAGTGTTCCAGCCAGCCATGCTCTCTTCCAGGATACTCTATTCCATTCCCTGCCCCGCCCCATTTCCCCCCCTCCTCCAACAATCAGAAAGCATTCTGGGTTTTAGGGCTCCCCCCATAGGCTTCCCCCCCATATGTTTTTTTGTACTTCTGTAATCCTTGGGGTTCCCCAAACATACTGATGATATTTCCGTCTTATTTATTTATTTATTACATTTATACCCCGCCTTTTTTCCTGCAAGGAACCCAAGGCGGCTTACACAATCCTCCTCCTCCTCCTCTCCATTTTATCCTCACAACAACCCTGTGAGGTAGGTTAGGCTGAGAGTCAGTGACTGGCCCAAAGTCACCCAGTGGGTTTCATGGCTGAGCGGGGACTAGAACCCGGATCTCCCGAGTCCCAGGCCAACACTCTCACCACTATGCCACACTGGCTCGCAGTCTTGTTTCTCAGTGGCTGCCATTTTGGCTACAGTCCTGTCAGCACTGACCAGCTGAGTTTGCTATTAGAAGGAGTGATTTCCTCTTTCCTTTCTCTTGGTTTCTGTGTCAACTCTTCACCGTTTGTGTGTGGTCCCTGTTGAGTTGAACATGTTATCTTGTGGATCAGATCTACCCAATGATATGGATGGGTTTAAGCGTACAACATTTGTTGTTATGCCAGTCCTGCTCATTTAAATTGTCATCTTCCTGTCAGAAGCCTCAGTAAAGGTGCGTGGAGTTGGAGAACGGTTCGTGCATCTCTGGCAGGGCACCACCAGCAGGGCAGGGCTTTGGGGCAGATGTCCAGGCAGAATGAACGGGAGGGCTGGCTTACTACCGCATGTCGTAAGCGAAGTAAAACAGCCCCCCTGCAATATCCTCAAGACCAGAGTAAAAAAAAATAACCTAGCTGCATCACTGAGATCACCAGCATCTCATCTGATTTGTCCCTATGTGATTGGCTGCAATTCACTCCTGTGGGGGAAATACCCGCCCAATCCTGAAGGGAAAATACACTCGGAGCCCTGATCTTCACCACTAGCGATCCTGCGGACGGGCATAATGAGGCGGTGTGTGGAATAAGGCACCACACACTCCCCCATCCAGGGATCCTTCCAGCCAGCATATACAACCTGCCCGCTGAACCCACACCACCCTCACTGGCACGGCAGCAGGCGGGAGAGGCATGTTGCGCGAGTACATTGCAATGGCCAAGGTGCGCGGTTAAGGGCCACGCGAGAGCCGAGCCAAAAGGAGAGGAGCCAGATAGATTTCATAATGCTATTGATCTCTTTCAAATGCAATCATTTATTTATCTGTCGAGCCTACTATGATTTAAGCGAATTGCCTCGTTTAAAAAAAAAAAAGAGGAAGAGACAGAGAGAGAGAGAGCGTTGGATGCAGGAAATCAGAGGGTGCGTGCTTTAAAAACCGCATCTTTGCTCTGGCTCCCTTTTTCTCTGTCATGTCATAAATAGGAACAGACCGACAGTGAACAGCTTGAGGCTCTATTAAATGGATTTGCGATACAGCGTTTTTATTCGCTAGGATCAATGGCTGCGACATATGCCATCCGACACGCACTTATGTCAATAACTACTTCCGCCAGTGATAGCAGGGAATCCAACCCAACCCCGTAATTGGTCAGTTCTGTGACCAGAGCAAACCCTCAATTGAATCCTGCACAGGGACCCAGAACAGCATTTGTTTTAAAGCAGAAGTGTTGAAACTTTTCCAGCCAGAGGGCCGAGTTGCATTTCGGAGAAGCTCTCTGGGGCTGCCTTTCAGTGGTGCGTGGGCCTGAAGGCGAAACGGGCGAATAATACCCAAATACCAGCACATCTCAGTTTAAGAGTGCACTCCTGTGCATGTTTAGACAGAAACAAAGGCTTACAACTCCCAGCAAGTAAACCAGCAGAAGTGGCTGAGCAACACCCCACCCCATCGTCCTCGCTGATGCTGTCATTCGATCAGCCCCATTTTCTCCTCTCCCCCCAACAGCGTTCAGCGGCTGAATGTGCTGCGCTGTGTCAGGCTGCAGGCCTAGGAACCAATGAGAAATGAAAATGGCTCTGCGCTGCCTAACTTTCTTCTCTGATGTAGCCTCTTTGCTGGCTGACCTCTGGCTTTTCATTGGCGCTCTTGAAAACATGCCTATTTTGCTCCCAAACTTATGAGAAAACATGTCTTTAATTAATTAATTATATTTATACCCCACCTTTTTTCCTGCAAGGAACCCAAGGCGGCTTACATAATCCTCTTCCTCCTCCTCCTCCTCCTCCTCCTCTCCATTTTCTCCTCACAACAACCCTGTGAGGTAGGTTAGGCTGAGAGTCAGTGACTGGCCCAAAGTCACCCAGTGAGTTTCGTGGCCGAGCGGGGACTAGAACCTGGATCTCCCAAGTCCCAGTCCAACACTCTCACCACTACGCCACACCGGCTCTCGGTAACTATCAATAGCACTGAGCCCAAACTCCCTCCCCACAATTTCCTGCCCCATTCAGGAATGGCGACTTTGGGGTGGGTGGGTGATTTTTTGGGTAGGTGGCAAAATTTCAGAAGAGGTTCCGGGGCGGGCGCTCATCATCAGTGGATGACACCAGATATCTCTGTGTATAATGATTTTTTTGCTGCAGTTGAGATGAGGGTTGTTGTAGCAAAGCTTCTCTGAGTCAGCAGCCGGCCACCATTTTCTATTTCCCAAAGTTCCCTGCATGTTGTTGCATCAATCTCGGGTATTCCGGGTGGGGTGGGGGGAAACAGTAGCCACAAGAAGACATGGATGCTGCTACTGCGTGCCCCAGTGCTGGCACACAAAGAGCCTAAAAATTCAGAGATCCACGCCGTCCACCAATGGGAAGCCCCTCGCCAAACCTCGTAACAAATTTCACTACCCCGAATCTCAATTTCGCCACCCTGATAGTCCCCTGAAATTTGTCCCCTTGATTTTCCATCCAAAAGGTTGTGTTTTTTTTTTTTTTTTTTAAAAAGAACTTACAGCTCAGCATGGACCAGCATGTTACATGCCTCCCTTTTGGATTCCCAATTTGCTTTTTCTTTCCAGACTGTGCCAGGACACCACCCTTTCCGCCTGCTCTAGGTCCAGTACTGCTCCGGCGTCTTCTTTCTTTTCGCCCTGACATTTTGCTTTGCTCCCCCAAAACTCCGACCTTCTTTTCACACCATCAGTATATATATATATATATATAGAGAGAGAGAGAGAGTCATGCCTTGGATTGAGAGCATAATTCGTTCCGGAAACGTGCTTGTAATCCAAAACACTCTTATATCAAAACGAAATCCCCCCAAAAACATTTGTACAGAGATTTTTAATTTAAGCCGTACTACAGTACTTGTATTGCAAGACATCGCTTGTATATCAAGTCAAAAAAAATTAAATAAATATTTAAAAATTTGCTTGTCTTGCAAAACGCTCTCAAACCAAGTTACTTGCAATCCAAGGTATTACTGTGTATATATATATATATATATATATATATATATATATATATATATATTCTTCTCCTAGCAGGACTGCAGATGCCGTAAATCAACGCCCATTAATCACTGGGCTGTTTTCTGGCCGCCCCCTCGCTCGCACTGCCACCCGCATTTGGACGGAGCCAGCCCAGTTACTTATTCACACTCTTAATGAAATGAGCAATCTAGCCCAATTCATTTGGTCGGTGGCGTCGTCGCCTCTGTGGTTCACAGTGGGACACAAGGAGCAGCCTTAACTACAGCCCAACAGCTTGCTCGCTCCTTCACAGAATCTCCTTTGATCTAACCACAATGGATTAGGGAGCACTCCCTGTTTGGAGAACGGGAACGGCAAAAACATCCTCTTGTATAATGCATAATGATCACACCCCCCCTGCATTTACAAACAATAAAGGCCAAAGGGACGAATGAAAGCTCGCCACTTTGTTCTGCCAACAGCTCCGTTCACAATCACAACAAACCTTCGGATGTGTGATGGAGAGGCCATGGTTACCATGCACAAGGCATCGGGAGGGTAGCCTTATTCAGGGTGATGATGTTATATGCGCATGCGCATGCAGTCAGAGTACAGTAACAGTATACACATTTATTTATTTGCACGTGGCCTGGGTGATCCTAAGACTGAGCGGGGTGTGTTTTATGAACAAAATTCGCTCCCTGTGACAGCTGCTCCTGTTTTGGCAGTAATCTGGGCCCAGATGAGGGATGATGACTGCAAAGCCGGGTGAGAATGTTCTCCCATTCAGAGTGAGGGTAGGAAACATTGCTTTCCCTCCGATTTGGCTTCATGATGTCATCACACGGCCGAATCTGACTGGCGCATGACTCCATCGAGCTGGCTAGATAAGAACTGTGCTGGATCAGACCGGTCTAATCCAGCCTTCTGTTCCCCCAGCGGCCAACCAGATGCCGATGGGAAGTCCACAGGCAGGACACGAATGCAACAGCACCCTCCAGCTCACATGTTCCTCCAGCAACTGGCACACAGAGGCATACTGCCTCTACTGGAGGTAAGCCAGCCATTGTGGCTAGTAGCCACTGATAGCCTTCTCCTCCATGAATTTGTCTCATCCCCTTTTAAGGCCATCCAAGTTGGTGGCCATCAGTCACTAGATTTTGTGGTAGTGAATTCCACAGTGTAAATAAGTGCTGTGTGAAGAAGTCTTTATTTGATTATATTTATGAATCACTGACATTAAAAGTGCTTCTATTTACCGGTATTTATTTCAAATATTTCTTGGCTGCCTTTCAGGGCAGAAGCCCTCCCAAGGCAGCGCACAACCATAAAACACATAAAACCAATACAATATTAAAAGCGATAAAAACACAATCAAACAACAATAAAAACAGCAATAAAAACCAGCAACAAAACTAGCAAGAATAGCAATCAGTGTGGCGTAGTGGTGAGAGTGTTGGACTGGGACTTGGGAGATCTGGGTTCTAGTCCCCGCTCGGCCATGAAACTCACTGGGTGACTTCACTGACTCTCAGCCTAACCTACCTCACAAGGTTGTTGTGAGGATAAAATGGAGAGGAGCAGGAGGATTATGTAAGCTGCCTTGGGTCCCTTGCAGGAAAAAAGGTGGGGTATAAATATAATAAATAAATAAAATAAATAAATATCAGGAGAAGGCCAGGGTAAAAGAATTTGTCTTCAAGGCCTTCTTAAAAGCCTGCAATGATGGAACGTGGCAGATTCCCGATGGCAACTTATTCCAAAGGCGTGGGGCCACTGCAGAGAAGGCCCTCTCATGTGTGGTCACCCACCTAACTGCTCTCATGGGTGGGCTCATGAGAATGGCCTCTCTTGCTGAAATTAAAGTGTGGGCAGGCTGATATGGGTGAAGACGGTCCTTCAAGTAATTTGGTTCCAAACTGTTTTACGTGCTTCCTTTTGTCTGTCCTGAATCTCAGCTTCACGGGATAACCCCAGGACATAGTATTTATGAGAGAGGGAGAAAAACATCTTCCTATCCACTTTCTTCATACCATGCATCGTTCTATATACACCCCTGTTATGTCCCTTCATCCCTGATTGGCTAGATCATGCCACCAGCAAGAATAAGAAGCCTTTAAAAATGTACCAAAGTGGCGGCTGCAGCAGAGGGAGGCCATGAAGGGGAACAAAATGGAATGAAACAGAAATGTAAAAGGCAAGATCATAGATTTCATAGACCATAGAGTTGGAAGGAGCCTACAAGGCTATCAAGTCCAACCCCCTGCTCAGTGCAGGAAACTAGAGGAGGGGTCTCCCATCCAAGTAATAACCAGGCCTGACCCTGCTTAGCTTTCCACCCTCAGACAAGCTGAGCCAGCGTGAGCCACACAGGCCTGTATTGGAGAAGGCTTTCAGATAAGTTTTTTCCTTGGGGGCGGGGGAAGGTAGGGGCGGGGGACCTCTCAGCTATTATTTTCGCTCGAAAACATTCACCCAAGAAAAATGTGAGCGCCTGCCCTCCTTCTCCTTGTTCACTGTGCATCGATTCACTGTGTTTGTTCACACACATCCAGCCCACGCCGCTGTAATTACGCTGATGTAAGCAAGTTGCTGGATGGCGTCCCAGTCAGCAAAGCGGCGGGGATGAGGTACACGCGCAACAGGCATGCAGAAAACCCTACAAAATGCCAACGCGCAGCAGGATATGCCGCTCTGCTCTACACGAAAAAAAAGCAACTTTGCAAATGCTGCCATGGCCCCGGCCTCGAGCTCCAAGTCAGAGGAGGAGCCGGCCACGTCCGAGGCTGCTGTGTGTCGCTGGACGGGGCACTGTTCTGGCCTCCTGGCACTCAGCCTGAGGCTGGTGGCTGGGAGTCTGATGAGGCAGCGAGTGTTGGAGGATATGGGAAGGAGTCGGTCCTATACTGGTTAGGACCAAGCAGAGTTTCCCCCCCTTATGCGCAGCCTGCTTATTGAAACTGGTTATCACCACGTGGGGTTGCCAAACCCTGCTAAAAGGCTCTTAAAAGGAAACGGATTGTCCAAACAAGGTTTAAAACTAATAAAAGACATTTATTAGCTTTACTTACTGTCCGTTTATTCATATGCGTGTGTCCATCAGGATGGAGAGGCAGAGCGAGAGCGAGAGAGCGAGAGGGAGAGCTGGCCACAGCGAAGCAGGAAGTAGGGAGGAGGCAGGGGTTACAAAATATGCACCCTGAGCATTGTTCAATTAACCCTTTCCTCCCACTCTAACGAGTGGTTCCATTACCTCGTTGATTTCAGCGGGCAATATTTCAATTTCCATCAGCAAGCCCCGAGCCTGAGGGGCTGGATGCCTCCTGCTCTACTGTGCCTGCACAATGGCGCAGGGAGCGTGCCGGGGGGGAGGCCGCAGAGAGAAGAGATGATGCCCTTCTTCTGGCCAGGGGGGGGGGGTTGGCCCTCGAAGGATCTACGTTCTTCAAACAAGAGGGAAGTGCAGAGGTGGGGAGCTTTCTTGACCCTCCAGAGGTGGATGAAACACTCACTGCTCCCGTCGTCCCTTGCCATTGGCCAGGCTGGCTGATGGGAAGTGGAGGCCAACAACACATGAGGGCCATGGGTTCTCCATCCCTGGGGTGGTGGAGCTTAGGAGGGGTGGGCGGGAGGCAGCTCACCGCCCAGCCTTCCTTGGAAGTTGGAACAAGCTGCTCACTAGGAGCTGTCCACTGCCTTGCCTTCCCACTTCGCCAGCCTGCCTGATCCCCCATGCCTCACCGGAAGCAGCAGTTTCATAGATTTCATAGATCATAGAGTCGGAAGGGGCCTACGAGGCCATCGCGTCCAACCCCCTGCTCAGCGCAGGAAACTAGAGGAGGGGGTCTCCCATCCAAGTAATAACCAGGCCTGACCCTGCTTAGCTTTCCACACTCAGACAAGCGGAGCCAGCGTGAGCCACAGGCCTGTGTATGCTTGTGCTTCTGGGCTTCCCATTGGGGCATCTGGTTGGCCCCTGTGGAAAGAGAATGCTGGATGAAAGAGGCCTTTGGTCTGATCCAGCACGGCTCTGTTTATGTTCATATGACAATGTTGTGTGAAGCTGGTTTGCAAATAGAATAAGATTAGGCAGATGAGATTTCAGAGATTTCATAGATCAGTAGAGTTGGAAGGCGCCTACAAGGCCATCGAGTCCAACGCCCTGCTCCATGCAGGAAACTAGAAGAGGGGTCTCCCATCCAAGTCATAACCAGGCCTGACCTTGCTTAGCTTTCCACGCTCATAGATTTCATAGATCAGTAGAGTTGGAAGGCGCCTACAAGGCCATCGAGTCCACCCCCCTGCTCAATGCAGGAGACTAGAGGAGGGGGTCTCTCATCCAAGTAATAACCAGGCTTGACCCTGCTTAGCTTTCCACGCTCAGACAAGCCGAGCCAGCGTGAGCCACACAGGCCTGTTTGCCACGTGTTGCACAGTGCATGCAACAAACATGCTATTCCACGTGAGTATTAAAGGTTCAGGCACCCTAAGAGGCAGCTGGATCTGGATCAGCAAGCCTGCCCCTCTTTGTCCAGACTGTGAAGAAAGAGTCTCTCTATGATCCATCCATCTCCCTCCCCCTTTTTTGCATCTGACTGTGCAGACTCACGAGCCTTGGGGTGTTTTTATGCCATTAGCAGAGGCAGGTGAGCTGTAATAGGTTGCGCAACTGTAGCGCTGGGTCCTGCGGGCCCAATTAAACGGAGAAAGACATTAAGAACAAAGTCTGCAGCAGCAGCACAGACAATCTTGAGCGGGATTGCGGCTCACGGAAGTAAGCGGAAGAAGAGACGTGGGGTCATCTTTGAAACAGAGCGTGTTGGTCAAACATTCCAAGAAGGGGAAGGGGAAGAAATGGTAGCGTCCAGGAGGAGGAGGAGGAGGAGGAGGCAGAATGGCATGCTCCCCAAATGCTCCTTTTGCCAGGGGGGAGAGTTTACTTATGGACATATCTACACAAAAACATGAAAACAGAAGTTTGCTTTGAATTAAGAGTTCATTGGACATCCTCTAAGGCAGGGCTCTCCAACCTTGGGCCCCCAGATGTTGCTGGCCTACAGCTCCCAGCATACCCAGCCAGCATGGCTAATGGCAAGGGATTCTGGGAGCTGTAGTACAGCATCTAAATACCACCCGCTCAAATGTTGAAAGCGTTCTTCGGTCCTCAATCCATTGTGTCATAGCTCATAGGAGGTGAGGGTTTATCTTTCCAGTGTTGTAATATCAGATATAAAAAAAAGCCCTTGACCTTGGGTACTAGGCAACTTGATTTGAGGATGGGGGTGGACCATTTGCTGCTCTGCCTCAGAACCTGACTACCAACCTGTCTTCAACCATGTCAGTCTCCTCTGGCCCAGTGGATCCTTGTTTGCCTGCAAGAACAGAGCTATCTCTGTTAACTTGGTGGCACGGAGCACCTTTTATCAGCTTAGGCTGATATACCAACTATGGTACGTCCTTATCTGGACAGAGATAGCCTAGCTACAGTTATCCATGCCTGGTAACCTCTCGTTTGGATTACTGCAATGCGTTATATGTGGGGCTGCCTTTGAAAACGGTCCGGAAACTTCAGCTGGTCCAAAATAGGGCAGCGAGATTATTAACCGGGACTGGCCGATAAGAACATATTATGCCAGTGCTTTCTCATCTGCACTGGCTGCCAGTCTGTTTCCGGGCCCGATTCAAAGTGCTGGTGCTAACATTTAAAGCCCTAAATGGCTTGGGGCCAGGGTATCTGAAGGATCGTCTCCTCCCATACGTTCCTGCCCGGACACTAAGATCTGCATCAGCGGTCCTTCTCCAAGAGCCCCTGCCAAAGGAAGAGAGGCAGGTGGCTACCAGGAGGAGGGCCTTTTCTGCTGTGGCACCTCGGTTATGGAATGAGCTCCCCAAAGAGGTTCGCCTGGCGCCTACTTTGTATTCTTTCCGGTGCCAGGTGAAGACCTTTCTGTTCTCCCAGGCATTTTAATCATTTTAATCATCTTAATCATTTAAATCTTGTAGTTGTTTTTAATTCCATTATTGTAACTGCTGCTGCTAGCTCTGCTGTTTGAATTCTTAAGATATCTTAATCTGTGGTTTTAAATTTTATATTTTATATTGTATTTTATGATTTTAACTGTTGTAAACCGCCCAGAGAGCTTCGGCTATTGGGCGGTATAAAAATGTATTAAATAAATAAATAATAATTAATAAATTCCCTCTTGGAACGTATATGCAGCTGGCTGCTATGACCTGTCCTCCTCTACTGGCCTTCATGCCCAGCTGCATTGTCTGCCCTGAGCATGGCCCATCCCAGGAAGAAACTTCCTAAGACCATTCAGCTCATGGAGGTAAGGAAGGGCACTTCCCGGAGAAAATCAAGTTCACAAGAAATATCTTTCTACTGACTTGGGGGAAAAAAATGCAGTCTCACTAAATGTGATCAGGCTGGTTCTGAAGTTGTTGTTCATGGAGAGCCATAAGAAGAGAGACTCGTCAAACATGGTCTGGATTGTTTTGAAGGAGTTGGTTTTTTTGAAATATGTAAGAAGAGAGACCGTAGTATTTTTAGTACTAAGAAATATAAAAGTACTGTGTTTGACCGTGGGAAATGGGGTGTGTGTGACTACTAAGAGGATAGATTCTGGACTGGAATTGACACAAATGGCTGAATTTAAGTTAGGGTGGATTGTTGGAAATGAGGGAGGGGGTTTGGTCACTGGTTGGTGGTTTACTATTTGTATATTTCTTTTTCTTTTTAAAATCAATGTAGAGAGGCTAGTGGCTGAATTTATGGGAGACTTTTGAGAGAGGTTTGAATGGAACAAATTAAGGTGGTTCTTAAAGAAAGGTTGATCCTTAGTTCAGAATGTAACTGTAGAAAGAAAGATGGGAGAGAAGGGACCTCAAAGGTACACATAGTAGGGGAGGGGAATGGAATGGAGTATCATCAGAAAAGGCATGGCTGGCTGGAACCCTGAACAGGAGCATTCCGCACTGCAACATATTCTGTTGCACGTCCCGACTTGAATTATCAGTTCTTAATGTTAAAAATGTATTCCAGCTATCAGAAGTTGGGCAGATGCTGCCCTAACCACACAATCAGTGACTCAGTACCAAACAGCACACTCCTTAAGCATGTTGTCGACACAGGCAGCAATAAAAACAATGCAATTTCTCCGAATGTTGTTTGAAACAAAGAAGGAGATAATGAGACTCCTTCAATCTTTGCAAGGGGAGATGAAGAAATAACACATTCAACCATGAATTATTTCTGCGTGATGCAGTTCCATTACCTTCCAAAATATATTTCAGTCGGTGGGGCGGGAATGATACATGATTTCATCTCATTACGCAGTTAATTTGAAGTGAATTCCCCCTCTTGTTTGTTTCTTTGGTTAAGTTTATTGAGAAGTCTACACCAAGGGTAAGAAGACATCAGCTGGAAGAGGGGAGGAAGATAGATGGGGGAAAGGGGAGAAGAAGGGTTAGGGGAAAGTCAGGAAGGAGGGAGCGAGCAGAAATAGGGCCCTGGACATACGTGCAATCTGGTTCCAATTCTGATCTAATGTCCCCATTCTTTCTGCCTCTCCTAGGTGGAGCTTGTCCGCTCAGTCAGGGATTGCTTGCTTCTCGCACATACACACCTTCACATTTCAATCACATCCTGAGGCAAAGGCTACGTATTATTATTTACTTTCTAAAACACACATCCCTGGGCCTCAGAACTCAGCTCTGGAGTCTGGAACTCTTCTCGAAATTCCCCCTCTTGCGCTCCACTCCCGGCATACGGCTGCCACGGCACCACAGCAACTCGGCCAATGGCAGCTAGAGGAGGAGGCCACGAGTCACGGCCCCTCTGACTGTGCAGCCTCACTATGACATCAGAGGTGATCAGCCACTTGTGGCTGGATGATGCTCATTACCTGTGGGATGTGGGCACCTGAGCGGATATGTATGGATGTTCTGTTTCATTACGGATGCCATCATCTCCCCTAGGTGACGGCTCAAGTGAGGGGGCAGATGGTTAGATGGTGGCTGAAGTGGTTCTGGAAAAGAGCAGGTTCAGAACCGCAGGCAGAATTACGGGTGCTGACTTGGGGACTGTGGGGTTTCATAGATTTCATAGATCATAGAGTTGGAAGGGGCCTACGAGGCCATCGAGTCCCACCCCCTGCTCAATGCAGGAAACTAGAGGAGGGGGTCTCCCATCCAAGTCATAACCAGGCCTGACCCTGCTTAGCTTTCCACACTCAGACAAGCTGAGCCAGCGTGAGCCATAGCACCCTGTGTGTGTCAGGCCATGGAGAATAGTCCGGCAGCTAAGGTAAAACAAGTCACCCCAGCACTAGCTTGGAGCAACTGACAGGGTTTTACAGCCAGGCCAGGGAAGTCCTTCAGGGAGCGCCACCTCCACAAGTGATGTTTTTAGGTACTCGGTGTCATACTGCCTCTGAAGCTGGAGGTCGCATACAGCAGTGTTCTCCAACCTTGGGTCCCCAGATGTTTTTGGCCTACAACTCCCAGCATGCCCCAGCCAGCATAGCTGGCTGGGGCATGCTGGGAGTTGTAGGCCAAAAACATCTGGGGACCCAAGGTTGGAGAACACTGGCATACAGCCATCATGATTAGTAGCCCACCCTCCATGAATTTGTCTGGTTCCTTCACTTCTTGTACTACTTCATCTTTGCAAGCATTCAGCTCTCACACACACTCTGGCGGCTTCACTCCTCCGCCCCTTCCCAACCGGTATAGCCCACCACACACACCTCCCATTCCAAATGGGCCTCTCCCCAGGTTGCTTTGGCTCCCATCTGAGGAAATGGTGTTCATAGCAGTGCCAGATGTGCGCACTTGTACCTCCTTTCCAGTGGGGCCCAGGTCCACATTCTTTGGACAATGCTCAGTCTCCACTCTTTTATCAGCTAAAAAGACACACAAAATTGTCCCGCCTCGTCTGCTGTTTTGGAAAACAACAACAATAGACCCCCTAGCTCACTTCTGGGTGGACTATCGGGCATTTAAATATCAAAAATGCAATTGCCCTTATTTATTTATTATTATGTATTTATTATATTTATACCCCGCCTTTTTTCCTGCAAGGAACCCAAGGCGGCTTACATAATCCTCCTCCTCTCCATTTTATCCTCACAACAATCCCGCGAGGTAGGTTAGCTGCAAACGGGCAACGCCTTGCGGAGGTTTAAAGCAAACAAACGCAGGACAGTGAGGAGGCCGACCGGTTTCAACGTGTCGTCTTTGTCAACTGGGTACCCGACTGATTCATTGAGCAATGGGGCAAAGCAAGTGAACAAGGCCGGTTTCCTTGGAAATTGTGGAGCAGGCGCCATTGTCCTAGGCCCTATTAGATTATGTCTGCACGCTTCCCCTTTTGCTGCAGCCCCCTCGCAATGCGCAATGAGGCCCCCCCACAGCGTAGAGGCACTCTAAGCTCATTCGAACATGGAACATGGAGATGACGGCTGCTGCTTTTTGCAAAGGTCACGCCACCCAGCAGCCAAGCAAAGGGAACATTAAAATAATTACTAGGGGATTTGATTTTGAAAAGAGAGAGAAAGAGAGAGAGAGAAGACTGTGGACTTGGCGTAATCAGCGTGTGAGATGAATGTTCCAAAAGAACATTACTGAATGAATGCACCTCAAGAAAAACAAAGAAGCCCCAAAGAACATATATTTCGCCCCTCAGCAACCTGAGGCCGGCATGGAGAACAGCCAACGCTTCTTACACAGAGCTGCAGAAAGTTAGCTGTGCAAGCCATCAGCCTGAGAGGCAAAGATGGACCGCTCTTTCTGCATGTTGCTATTCTGTCTTTGTCCGGCTCCAGCAATCTCTTTCCCAACTCCTCTTTTCAGAATAGGGTTGCAGCTGTTTTTCTGCTAAAAGGCAAAGCCTGGAGCCATCTCTCAGCTGCTTCTACCGGGGTGATCGCAGCAGGATGGAGCTCTGCGGACAGAAGGAGGGCTATCTTAGATTTAAAAAATGATAGTTGGGCAGCAGAACCCGTCCAGATCGGCTTGCTGAACTATTGTTTTATTGTGGATTTATCAAACGTGGCCCTCTGAGGCCCCAGGCCAATTCATTTACCTGCTTTTATATCCAGAATGTTAATGCTCTATGCTCCAAATGGGACTGAAGACAAGGCCTAACCTTCATCTTAAAACTTCAGGAGGGCCCACGTGACTGAACCTGGTTTGCCTCCCTTCACTGCAGTCAATCTTACATACAAACATCTAAACCAGCCTTCCCCAACACTGATGTTTGGGACTACAACTCCCATCATCCCTGACTATTGACCATTCTGGCTGGGGCTGATGGGAGACATTGTCCAAAATACAGTAATACCTTGGATTGCAAATAACTTGGTCTGAGAGCGTTTTGCAAGGCAAGCAAAAAATTTTAAATTTTTTTGACTTGATAAACAAGTGACGTCTTGCAAGACAAGTGTAGGGATGTAACCGCTCGCCTCGAGCGGGCATAGCGGGCCGAAATCAGCCCCACTCACACCCGCCAGTGACTCGCTTTGATATAAGAGTGTTTTGGATTACAAGCATGGTTCCGGAACGAATTATGCTCTCAATCCAAGGTATTCCTCATCAGGCGATCACTCGTGACCGAGTAAGATTGTCTTCCAGGATAAAAATTTACAGAAAGGAAATTTTAAAAGGAGGAAATTCTAAAGAAAAATTGTGTAGACTCTAGCGATGGGTCCGTAAGTGACTGTGGAGGCCAATTCTAGATCCACACAGCTTCCCACAGTGAGGACACAGGTTACCAGATGGAAGAGGGCCCTGTAAAGGATTCATTTGACGTGCTTTTCGCTTAGCACGTTTCTCCCTTTCACCTTGCACTCGGGCTTCTTCAAAGTCCATAGAACCTTTGTGAAAGGCCAGCCTCCAGTTAGATCGTTCATGGGCCAGAGCTTCCCAGTTTTTGATGTTTATATTGCATTTTTTAAGATTAGCCTTAAGAACATCTTTAAACCTCCAAGGTATTACTGTACCTGGAATGACCCAGGGAGCTGACCTAAACCATAATTAAGGGTTGGTCGCAAGTCAGAATGGAAAGCCATGGTGGGCCATTCAGAAAGGGCTACAGGGGAGCAGTAAACGGTGCACATAACCCACCACTTCTCGTCTCTTTTGCGCTGATTTAGGGGTTGTCTTATCTGGGCACTAAGATTCCACTCTAAAAAAGTAACACGTCTGTATAAAAGCTTTCAGGAGTAAAAGGATATACGACAGCATTATTTTCAGAACCAGACAGAGACAGCCAAGAAAGCAGGAAAACAAAACAAACCAACCAAAAAACCCAATCCCTGTATATTTTAGCTTGTCTCCATTTGTAGAAGGAAGAATACAAATGCAAGCCAAAACAAGCGGCACTAAGAAAGAGAGACAGAAAGGAGCAAAAAACATCTGCGTTTCCTGATGGAAAGCTAAGCAGCCGGTAAAGTTAAAAAACAAAAACAAAAAACACCTGAGGAAGGGACCTCGAGGTTTTCATCCACCCACTTGTCAGGATGAATGACTGGTACACAATCTAGGCTTTTTTTTCCTCATCGCCTGCGCTCTGAGATGCATGCATCATATCAGACTGGAGCGCCAGTCTGTTAAACCAGCATATGGGATATGTCATCAGAAGCCACCTGATGCTCTGCGAGAATGGAATAAGTGTGTAATGCTCCAGGCCAGCGGGGTGTGCCACTTAACTAGGATAGACAGTGTCACTTTACCTGGTGTCTCGCTGCATTGGCTGCTTTTATTCATCTGGCAAAAAAAAAAAAAAAAGACTCTGATTACTGCTGTGAACTATGGAGCATTTTGTACATCCAGAAGCTCCCAGTGGCTGCTGGCACCTGGCAAAAACTGCTTGGGAAGCCCACCCTGGACAGCGAGAATTCTCTCTCGCAGTCTTTAGGCTGTGTAGATCTGTTCTCAGTTTCAGGCAGTCCCCTCACCTTAAACTGGAGGTGCTTCTAAAATTCTCCTCACCTGAATTTCTCCTGAGGATCTTTGCAGTTCCAAATTATCTGGTCCATTAGGTAACTGGTGCCTTAGGAATTGCCCGTTGCTCTGTTCTTTATTTCTGAATTGTGTTCAGAGCATTGTGCATGAACAGCTCATGGCGACTTTTGTTTCCTTTGCATCTGTCCTCCCACCTCAACGTTAGGAATTGTCAGGAGTTTCTGGGATCTGTGGACAATTGTCCTGTGTGGTGGGCAGGTGAACTGTAGGTGACAGCTTCTCAGCGAAGGACTGACTATGCCCATGCAGGTGGGCCATTGGATACTCCTGAACAGGAAGTGATGTAGGAGGGCTTCCTGTTCCAGTCGAGCCTTGCTTGAGCAATGCAGTCTTCCTGAACTCTGGTGTGTTCCTGTATTCTTGGTTGTTCTCCAGTCCTGACTTCTGGCTTTCTCCCCAGTCACAGAATCATAGAATAGTAGAGTTGGAAGGGGGCCTATAAGGCCATCAAGTCCAGCCCCCTGCTCAATGCAGGAGAACAGATGTGGGCAGCCCAGGCAGTCACCCATCCAAGCACCGACACGGCTCAGTCCTGCATCTTGATTTGTCCT
Source organism: Shinisaurus crocodilurus (assembly GCA_021292165.1). Lineage (NCBI taxonomy): Eukaryota > Metazoa > Chordata > Lepidosauria > Squamata > Shinisauridae > Shinisaurus > Shinisaurus crocodilurus. The sequence continues at coordinate 28,429 of JAHFWL010000140.1, forward strand.
TTGATCCAAACTTGCTCTTTAGTCCTTACTACTGGCGTGTCCCATAACTCCTGGTTCCCAGCTCTTGGCTCACTCCAGACTGCTTGCCCATGGCTCAGGCTTGATGGAAATATGAGAGTCAGACCATTGGCCCATCTAGCTCTGCATAGGCCTATCAAGCTGGAGGCAGTGGCTCTCCAGCGGCCTTTCCCAGATTCCAGGGATTGAAACTGGGACCTTTTGTATGCAAAGCAGGTGTTCAGCTACTGAGTTACATTGCACAAAAGCACAAGTCTTTGGTTTTAGTCAGGGCCGGATTAAGGCCTGCTGATGCCCTAAGCACAGCCCAGTAACGGCGCCCCCCTCGGCTCTTCCATTGCTTAGCTTGCAAGACATTAAGACTCAATAAGTGCCGAAGGTGAAATAAGACATTAAAAACCCAGTTTTCATCAAGGCCGTTCCCCCATGCCAGAACACACAACTATATTAAATATAACCTGTTTTTCATTACATTTCTTTAACACTAAATAGCAATATAAGCCAATTTCTTACTTATAACTAGGGCAACAGAAAGAAATACAAATTTTCATCACTGTTTTATGCATTTTTTTTTTAAAAAAAAACTGTTATAAGGGAAAAAATGCAAATGTAAAAAATGTGTGGTACTCTGTGGTACCCCCCTTCCCTTGGTGCCCTGAGCACGTGCTGATATTGCTTAATGGTTAATCCAGGGCTGGTTTTAGCATGCCTGCCCAGGTAAGATATCATGCAGAAAGAATATTTATGCAATCATAACGTATGAAAACATCAGGATTTATTTTTTTTACAGTTTTATACACACACACACACACACACACACACATGCACTTCAGGAACATAGAGGAATATATATTTTACAAAATGCAAATGAACTGATGGAACTGAAAGCTGAGGCAAACTGAGCATGCCCCCATTCCAGAAACTAGTAAACCCGGAATTCAGGAGGAGTAAAATGGGACTCACACAACAAAATGTTGCAGTGCGGAGTGGTTCTGTTCGGGATGCCAGCCATGTATCTTCCAGGATACTGTATTCCATTCCCTCTCCCCATCTTGTTTTCCATTCCGTCCCCCCAATGGTCAATCAGTATTCCATTCCCACTTGACATACTCAGTCCGCATTGAGCTGTTTTTGGGTGTGTCCCACTCCCCCCTTTGAAGTTTTTCCCCTTTAAAGAAGTTTTACATTTCTGCAAATCCTTGCGGTTTCCCCTAACCTGCTGACACCTCCCTCTTGAACACAGGTGATGATGCTATTTTGGCAACATAAGCATCGACACTCATGCCCGGAGACTGGAAATGATGGAACACAGGGCAGAACAAAACCATACACAGTGAAGGAATGGAACGAAGGAAATCTGCTCATTCCTACCTGTATTGGCTATTCAATACCACTAACAAACCACCTACGAGAAGATGCATTTATGCCTACCTTTTCGAACAGCAGTGGTTGTACTGATGGTGAACAGCACAAACTAATTAAGGTTACAATCCTATGCAAGTTTAGGCACAAAAGAAGGCCTACAACTCCCAGCATGCCCCAGCCAGCCATGGGTTGTGCCTCTAATCTCAGTAGGTGTGGACACACCAAAAGTGAAAAGGAGTAGTTTCGGTCAGTATCGTTTCTTTGATTGTGACCACTAGCCATTTCATATAAGAGTAGCTTTCTTGCCCCTGCAGTGTGAACTGTACAGCAGAGAAGTACTTAACTGCTGAAGTGGCTGCAAACCAGCAGAGAAGCGGAAGGTTGGGGGCAATTCAATAGACCCCCAATGTCCACTCTTTCCCCCATCTACCCTGGAAGCACTATTGCCAGGCCAAAAAGCCAGGCCATCAAGGAGGGGCTCATTACCCTTCACATCTTCTAACATAGGGCTCTCCAACCTTGGGTCCCCAGATGTTGCTGGCCTACAGCTCCCAGCATACCCAGCCAGCTTGGCTAATGGCAAGGGATTCTGGGAGCTATAGTCGGCACTGGTTAGGCCTCATCTTGAGTACTGCGTCCAGTTCTGGGCACCACACTTTAAGAAGGACGTAGACAAACTGGAGAGGGTTCAGAGGAGGGCAACAAGGATGATCAAGGGACTGCAAACAAGGCCCTATGAGGAGAGACTGAAGAACTGGGCATGTTTAGCCTTCAGAAGAGGAGACTGAGGGGAGAGAGATATGATCGCACTCTTCCAGTACTTGAAGGGATGTCACACAGAGGAGGGCCAGGATCTCTTCTCGATCATCCCAGTTTGCAGGACACGGAATAATGGGCTCAAGTTACAGGAACCTAGATTCCACCTAAACATCAGAAAAAATTTCCTGACTGTCAGAGCAATAAGACAATAGAACCAACTACCTAGGGAGGTGGTGGGCTCTCCCAATCTGGAGGCATTCAAGGTGCAGCTGGACGGCCATCTGTCAGGGATGCTTTGACCTGGATTCCTGCATTGAGCAGGGGGTTGGACTCGATGGCCTGGTAGGCCCCTTCCAACTCTACTTTTCTATGATTCTATGATTAACACCTGGGGACCCAAGGTTGGAGAGCCCTGCTCTAACAGTATCAGCTGCCAACAATGCCCTTCTTTTGTTCATCCAATGTAAACATGGTGTCAGAGTGCTAGAATGTGTGATTGTAGGACCAGGGCCCCGACACATGTCAGTTCCTGATACACAAGAGAATAGATGGATGCAAACCCGACATCAGAAAGGCAACATTAAGAAACCACAGAGGAAGTGTTCACTTTTCCTGGACACTGTCATTGACCTCAAATTCATCATACTGTACTTCCAACAAAAAGGAAGGCTGCAAAGTGAAGTTGCTGTGCGAGAATTCACAAGCAAACTCAATACTACTGAATTCAGACTCAGACATGATTATGGGTAGCATTCTCACTACAGAAAGCAACTGCTTCTCTCTTTTTTTAAAAAAAAGTCAAGCAAACCTATGCTGGCTCAGCTTGTCTGAGCATGGAAAGCTAAGCAGGGTCAAGCCTGGTTATTACTTGGATGGGAGACCCCTCCTCTAGTTTCCTGCACTGAGCAGGGGGTTGGACTCGATGGCCTCGTAGGCTCCTTCCAACTCTATGATCTATCTATGATCTATGACCTGTCTTCCTTGCTAGGCTAATATATCACCAGTTGCTGCTTTCTAATTTTATCTGATATACATTGTGTGTATACTGTATAGCTTGGAATCGTGGACTTTAACACAGACTACCATAAAAAAGATAGAAGCATTTGAAATGTGGAGTTATTGCAGGATGCTGTGGATTTCATGGACTGAGAGGTATTAAAGAGAGTGTATAAAGAGCAATAAATCATAAAACACGTAAAATACAGAAAACGAGAATATTTTGGTCATGTAATGAGAAATGCAAAATATAGACTGTTGCAGCTGATTATACAAGGGAAAATAAAAGCTTCCTCTGACTGCCACCTCCACATGAGGCTTGGAGGGCAGCAACAAGGGGCAGGGCCTTTTCTGTGGTAGCCCCCCCAACTGTGGAACAAGCTCCCCCCTGAGGTTCGCCTGGCACCAACTCTATTATCTTTTCGGCGCCAGGTTAAGACTGCCCTCTACGTTGAGGCTTTTAATAATTAAATGGTATATGGCGGGGTGGTAAATTGTTTTTAGCGGTCGTGTTTTATTAACTTGTTAGTGATATTTTTAAAATTGGTTTTTAAATTTTTATAATGTTTTATTGTTTATATTTTAAACTGGTTTTTATTGTGTTTTTTTCATTGATTGTTGCACACCGCCCAGGGAGCTTCAGCTATTGGGCAGTATAGAAAATGAATGAATAAATAAATAAGAAAAGAAGTGTAGGAAGAAGAAGAAGGTCTTGGCTGAAAAACCTTAAAGAATGGTTTGGGGGCAACATAACATCCTTGTTTAGAACGGATGTATCTAAAGACTGTTTAGCCATGATGATGTCCAACCTCCAGTAGGGGAGGAATAATAATAATAAGAAGAATACATTGTATGCTCTCCGCAGAAATGAGACTCATTGACCACTCACCTACCCCACCCCTGCATTTTTTGGCCTTTTGGCTCCAATGTTTAACCCCTTTTTCCTTTCCTGTACCCATGTGAATATTTCATTTCATTTCATTTATTTCATTTATATACCGCCCCATAGCCGAAGCTCTCTGGGCGGTTCACAACCCTCTATACATAAAAACAACATTAAAACATACAAAACAGTTTAAAAAATTAAAAACCAAATTTAAAAACACAGTTTAAAATAACAATACAAAAAGCCAATAAAACTGAGCCTACAGGTGACAATCCCCTCTGTGCTATTCCAAGCTCCTAACTAAATGCCTTGGCATAGAGGGAAGTCTTAACCTGGCGCCGAAAAGATAGTAAGAATATGATACAGACTCGCCAGCTTAAGAGATAAACTTTGTGCATCTGACGACGTGAGGGCTAGCCTACACACATGTTTATAAAGTCACGATAAGTGTGATTGTCTTTAAGGGGCCGCAGAAATCTTTGCTGCAGAAACAGGTAGTCTTTTAGAGGGGCTGCATTCAGTCCCCACTCCCTTTGACATTTCTCACAAGATCAAAGTGGGGGGGGGAATTATAATCAGGGGGGTTCCTTTGAGATCTGGGGAATGTCAGCTATATGACCCATGACTCTGCAGTGTGAAACAGGCAGCTTCTGATCAGAAAGTTTACTGGACACTCATAACTGAAAGCTTCATAACTGAAACTCATAACTCAAAACTGAAACTTCTCTGGATAGGACAGTGCCACTGCCAAAAGCATCTCGTTTTCAGGCAGATTTATGGCCTTGTGCTAGAGAAATTTTCATCCCCTTCAAACACTCGCCCTAAATAGAGCTGTGTCAAATGTTGGCCATCTCTATTTTAGGACATAAGTAGCAATTTCAGAGACGAGAGAGAAATGGTCCCTGAAAAAGCCATACATTTTGTGAATGTTTGTCCCTCTTTACCAGCTTTGATTCATCATCTCTCTGCTGCACCATTCCCACCCTCACCGCGATATCATTCCCCTGGACCTCGTTCCTGGGAATAGTCACATGGGTGATCCCAGCCTATCTATCTATCTATCTATCTATCTATCTATCTATTATATTCCCTGCCTTTTTTCCTGCAAGGAACCCAAGGCGGCTTACATAACCCTCCTCCTTCTCTCCATTTTATCCTCACAACAACCCTGTGAGGTAGGTTAGGCTGAGAGTCAGTGACTGGCCCCAAAGTCACCTAGTGAGCTTCATGGCTGAGTGGGGACTAGAACCTGGATCTCCCGAGTCCCAGTCCAACACTCTCACCATTACGCCACACTGGCTCTCTCTAGAATCACATAGGGAATGTGAGTGATGATATTGCAATGTGGCAATCAGATTCGGCTTCATGATTACATCACTGTGGGGAAAACAAAGCTGATGGAGAATGAGGACATTGCTCCCTCGGATCAGTATTGCCCTCGCTTTGATTGGGTGAGTACTTTTGGAGCGACCCCCAACAAACTGCTGATGAAAGTGCTTGGACACTTTTTGAAGCTGCACTGGAACTCATTTTTAATACATCCATCCACGCTCAAACCAAGGTCAAAACAACAACAACAACAACACGCCTCATAAGTTTTCTGTAGTATCGATCCAAGTATGCCATTGAACTTCAGCCCTGCAGCATAAACTTCGCAGCAGCTGAAACTCCGTTCTCTTTTACAGCAGCGTGATTGAAGGGGCCTTGGGAGCAGATTTCAGACAGCGATCATCGTTGAATCAAATCGGGCCTTCTTCCAGAGGGCCCTCGCGTCGCATGACTGTGGAGGATGGAACTGATTGCCTGTCCTCAAGAGGAGGACGGAGAGGAAATGCAGGAGCAGGAAGCCGGATTTGCAATAACGAAACTGACATGCTGGAACTAAGAGACAGCACTATTGTGAATAAGCATCGGCAGCGATCTGTGTTATTCTGCGATGGTGGCGCAAGGACGCAAGCACGGAATCCAGCATTGAGAGCAGTATCACAGTATCCCAAGAATTGTGGATTTGATTTTTTTTAAAAAGTATATCTTCTTATCCTTTAAGCTAGCAAAGAGAAGCCTGAAAGAATATGAGCAATGCCTGCTGGTCTTTCAGAAGTCCTGGAGGTTTCAGCAGGGAAACTGACAAGGCTATGGATTGACTAGACCAGTGTTCTCCAACCTTGGGTCCCCAGATGTTTTTGGCCTACAGGAGTTGTAGGCCAAAAACATCTGGGGACCCAAGGTTGGAGAACACTGGGCTAGACCTATGCTTCAGAGCCCTGCCTCTCTCCATAATGACAGAAGATGACTAATTTATGCAAATGAAGCCCATTGAGGGAGATGTACTTAATTAGCATAACAGCTACTAATAAATCCATAGCTTTGGCTATTGGGCAGCATAGAAATGATGATGATGATGATGATGATGATGATGATGATGATAAAAATAATAATAATAATAATAATGGTGCAGAATTTGATTTTTCTTTTCTTTATTCTTTTAAGGCGCTGAGTAAACACATGCCTGGGAATCTACGACACAACAAGCACCACAATGCTGCAAAACCTGGGCTTGTTTTGTTTTTTGCATCCGTCTGGGTGAAGAAGGAGATCTTCTTTAAGCCTTGTTGCATGAAGAGCGGAATGAGAGAATCCATTTAAAGGACCTCACAACAAGGGCAGAATTAACCCCATGTCATCATAAACAAGATATGGTTTCCACAAAGACTACAACCAAACAATTCAAAGTATGTGTGGGGTGTGTGGGTGCAGCAATTCCTCCTAGCTTAAGAGCATACAAATACAACTTGCTGTTCTCCACATGTGTCAGACAACAACTCCCATATCATCCAGACAAGACAGCTGGCTTGGGATGATGCAGTCCAACACCTCTAGAGAGCAGCTGAGCAAGATCTAAGGCCAAGGTCTTTCCCAGCCCTGCTACTGGAGATCTTTTAACTGCAGGTTCTCAGACCTTCTGCATGCACTCCCTCTCCAAACAATGACCTCTCCTGTTATGCAACTGACTACTACTGAGTCAGATCCTTGATCCACTGAGCCCAGTATTGTTTGCTCCAACTAGCAGTAGCTCTCCGATGTCTTAGGTGGGGATCCCTCCATGCCCTGCCACCTCAGATCCATTACCCGGAGATGCCAGGGACCTGATGCTGCTCCCCCATGTGGTCAGCCACTGAACTGGCAGCTTCTTGATGAAGAAGAACCTTCCAGTCCTGGATTGACTCCTCCCACCCAGGCTGGCCACCGGATCCTCCTGGGCAGGAAGGGTGATAAGAGGGCTTCCTGTTCCAGTGGAGCCTTGTTTGAGCAGCTGGGTCTTCCTGAGCTCTGGTGCGTTCCTGTATCCTTGCTTGTACTTCGGTCTTAACTCCTGGCTTGTTCTTTTCAATTCCAGAGCTTCCAGCTCTGTCCACCAGTTCCAACTTGCTCTTTTGAGGCCTGTCCTCCGGCTCCTTTCCCCTGGCTTCTGGCTCACCTCAGAGTACTGGCCACGGCCCAGCCCTGACAGGGCCTTAGCTCAAAGGTAGACCCCTTGCTCTGCATTTCCAATTTAAAATGGACCAAAGAGCATGTAACGGGAAAGACCTCGGCCTGAGAATCGAGAGCTGCTGCCAATCAGAGGAGATGATGCTGGGCTAGATGGACCAATAGCTTGACCCGATGTAAGGTAGCTTCCTATTATCCTATTCTGCCTCCACCCTTGCTGCCTGATATTCTAGCTTTGCACTGCCCTTTCTTCCCATGCTAAATGCAGGATACCTTAACAATTCCCACACACAAAACTGCAATCATTTTACTCAGCGCCTTCGAATAGAAACCATTAGGGTTCTCTACAGAAAATCACACTCAAAAAGGGAGCAAGCTTCTCTGAGGGCCATTAGAACAGATCGTGCAAATCCTCTTTGATTCGACCGATCACAGAGTCTCCTAAAGGCATGAATTCAGGATCATACACGGGGGAAAAATTGTCGGGAAAGTTCTGGCAATGGGGACAGAAATGTCTGACACCTCCGCTCTATCACTGAATTATTGCTAATTCCACAGAAAGCAGATCAAGAGACATGGGGATTGCAATAAAAATAAAAATAAAACCCTAAGCAGATGTGATTATATAGTAAGAATATTGAGCATGAACATATGTTCAACAATATTCATATCAGGCTCCCCAAGTATTTTACATAAATGCTAATTAGTGACGCACAACTCCACACATGGAGAGAAACCAAATATAATTATAATCAGGTTAGTGTCAACTAAACTGAAGTACAGAGATGTTAAGGGTGCAATCCTACGCATATTTAGACAGAAAATGTCCGACAACTCCAGCATTCCTCAGCCACCCATGATGGCTGGGGAATGCTGGGACTTGTAGGACTTTTTCTGTCTAAACATGTATAAGATTGCACCTCATATGAATTACTCCAGACTACCCTGAGAACTAGTAGTACCTGTATCCTTCCAGTGCACTTGGGCAGTACATCATTTTTCCTTCCGCCTTGCTGGTACAAAAGAAACATTCTACATCTGCACAGCTATTTTTTCAACATTTGCCAAAGTGATAAAAGGCTGGTTATTTACCAAAGTGGTAAGTGTTTGCTATTTTTATTAAAGGCATGTCTCCTCAGGTAATGAAAACTGCTTTCCAAACTGGCTGGAACAAATACTTCTAACTTGTTTGCAAATTTAAGAAGATGAGGAGATGAGTGTTTTATGAGATCTGAAACTATTTGCTTCTTGAGAAAAGAGCTGATGGCAGAGAAGATGGACAGAGAGAATATTCCCCCACTTCTTCTTCTGTGGAGAAGACAGACAGAGAGAATATTCCCCCACTTCTTCTTCTTTGGAGAAGATGGACAGAGAGAATATCCCCCCACTTCTAATAATCCTGGAACTTGGGGTGACCCAATGAAATTGATGGCCAGTAGATTCAGGACAGACCAAAGAAAGGCCTTCTTCATACATTCAAGGAAGATTAATCTTACAAATTTCACTGCCGCAAGATGTGGTGATGGCCATGGAGTCTCTGAAGGCATCAAAAGGGGATTAGACAAATTCAGAGAAGAGCACGGGCATATCAAAAGCTTCTAACCATGATACATGGAACCTTCAAGTTTACAGGTATACACTTTACATGTTAAAGTACAAATAACAATGGATATCTCTCTGAATACCAGTAGCTGTGGGGGGTGGCAGTGGGGAAACAGTGGAAGAGGGCTGTAGCCATAATGCCCCATTGTGGGTGTCCCAGAATCCTCTGGCTGGCTGCTGTCGGAAACAGGTCACAGAATCATAGGTTTTAGGGCATTGCAGGTCATCTAGTCCAATCCCTGTTCAGTGCAGGAGCCTTGCCCCTATAGCATCTCTGACAGATGCTTAAATACCTCTATGTGAAGGAGAGCCCTCCACCTCCGGAGGAACACTGTTCCACTGCTGAACAGTCCTCACTGTTAGGACATTTCACCTAAGATCATCGGTTCTAGCCCTGTTGAAGAAGGAAGCCAGGGGCTGTAACATTTCAAAAAGGATTGGATTATCCAGCCGAGGCTCATCACTGAGGGTAGGTAGGGCGGTGTTTATGGCGGAGTGACAGGCAGAAGCCCGGGGAGGGGCCAACCTGAACATTCCAGTGGCTCTGACTGGTTGAAGCAGAGAGCATAGAACCCCAGGGAGTTGGCAGTTAAAGGGGAGTCGGTTGTCAGTTGGGGAGAGAGTGGGTTGGAGTGGGAGAGGGAGTGGGAGGCTCATAGAGTAGGTAGGGAAAGGTGGTACTGAAGAGAAGAGGAAATCTAGTGACTAAGTTGTGAGGAAGCAAACGTGAAGGAGCTAGCGAAGAACACTTCACAGGAGTCTCCACTTAGCGAGTGAAGGACCTTCTGTCTGAGGAAGAAGGTGACGCTCTGGACTAGTGACAGGGACGGTTAACTTCCCTGGTCTTCTGATACTGTAACTTTCAAGTAAGCAAGCCAAGTTGATACAAAGAGCACTGTATACCATCTGCCTGCCTTTAACCTGAGTCTAAGCAAAGAACAAGTTTGAACGTAACTGTTGAAAATCCAAGTTATCTGTGCCTGAGTTGAATATCAGTTCAGAGACTTTGTTAGAACAATAAATCCACCTTTTTATTCAAAGTTCTAAGTGTCCAGAGTCTGACTGGTGGACAGGAAAGTAAGAAGGGAATTAACGGAGGGGGCACCCTACTTAAGTAATCAAATAAAACAAACTGCTCTTAATAAAGACAAACAAACGTGGGTGAACAAGCTACATATGAGACCGAAGACGTATAATCGGCTAATGCAGCTTAAGAAGACAGCCTAAAGTCTGGAAGTGACCCATACAAGTGACTCACTTGGTGAGCGTGAAGTACACATTGAGGGTGTGGGCTTTGGAGGAGGGGTCCTGTTGCTCTCCCATCCCCCAGCCCAGACTTCAAGTCACTTTGTGCTTGCATAGCTGGCAGTGTGAAGCTGGCATCTTTCTCCTCTCCTGCTTCCTGGCTGTGTGGCTCACCTCATCCCCTGCAGAGTGCGCGCACAGTCCAGGGGAAAACAAAAACAAAAATTAAACAGCCAGGAAGGCAGGGCATCTGGGAGGAACATTTAGCGTCATTCCCTCACTTTCACCTCGATTGGTGCCCCTGAACAGGTTCTTCCTAACTGGTTGATTGGTTCTCCAAAACCAACCAAGGCACAGCTATTTGTTTGCAAGTGGGCATTTCTGGACGATGCGCCTGGGCATTTTTCTGGACGATGCGCCTAGCCAAGTCCCGTGGCTTGCTTTCTGCTTTTTATGCATGAGGAGAAAGAGATGCCATTCAATTAATGGAGGCTTCCCCCCCCCCCATGGAAATTGCAGTCACGGACTCCCCCCTCCCAATCTGATTTGGGACCACAGAGGGGGCAAAACCCCCTATCTGCCATGCTGGGCTCCCATTCTGGATTGGAAACCATGCACTTGCTTTTGAGTAGGGGAAAAAAGACATGCTGCATCTTCAAAGTAACAGGTAGTTTGGTCTATCTAGGTAGGCTGGAAAGCTGAGTGTGTGGGAAGATCAGGACTAATCCCAGTGTGGTGGTCTTGCTAGCCGGAGCTATAAATATGAATATTCAGCTTCCTTTCCTTTTGCCCCTCTCTCTCCCCATTGTTTTCTTTTGTGTGTCTTCTGAGGCAAATGCCTTGTAGGGTGACTTTACTTGCCAGTGAATGTCATAGAATCATAGAATCATAGAATAGTAGAGTTGGAAGGGGCCTATAAGGCCATCAAGTCCACCCCCCTGCTCAATGCAGGAATCCAGGTCAAAGCATCCCCGACAGATGGCTGTCCAGCTGCACCTTGAATGCCTCCCCAGAGTGGGAGAGCCCACCACCTCCCTAGGAAGTTGGTTTCATTGTCTTATTGCTCTAACAGTCAGGAAATTTTTCCTGATGTTTAGGTGGAATTTGGGATCCTGTAACTTGAGCCCATTATTCCGTGTCCTGCAAACTGGGATGATCGAGAAGAGATCCTGGACCTCCTCTGTGTGACAACCCTTCAAGTACTGGAAGAGTGCTATCATATCTCCCCTCAGTCTCCTCTTCTGAAGGAACATGCCCAGTTCTTTCAGTCTCTCCTCATAGGGCCTTGTTTCCAGTCCCTTTATCATCTTTGTTGCCCTCCTCTGAACCCTCTCCAGTCTGTCTACATCCTTCTTAACGTGTGGTGCCCAGAACTGGACACAGTACTCAAGATGAGGCCTAACCAGTGCTGAGTAAAGGAGAATTATCACTTCACGCGATTTGGAAGCTATACGTCTTCTATTAATGCAGCCCAAAATAGCATTTGCCTTCTTTGCAGCCACATCGCATTGCTGGCTCATATTCAGTTTGTGATCTACAACAAACTGAATATGAGTTTGTCCTCCTTTTAATTACACAGTAAGGCTACGTGAGCATACAATATGGACCAGGGCTGGTTTTGTGTTGGTTAATTAGTAATCTCTCTCTTTTTTTAAGTGAAATAGCTGGATGTTGCTTTGGGGCATTTAATGAATAATACAGAGCTCATCACACCTCTTTTAAAAATGACCTTATGTTCACAGGCGTGAGAGTATGCTGTTCTCGGAGATGTTATGGCAAAACAAGCCCGACTTCACTCCAGCTGTTCTCTCTCCAAAAAGGATCTTTTGACTGCATCCTGTTGTTAAGAATTGATCTCGCAGAAAGTGTAGGTTGAAAAGAGATTGACGAAAGGAGGAGGGAAGAAGGAGAGAGGGTTCTTGTCTTCAGCTTTCATCAGTGATGCTGAACTGCCTGGCTTGGAAACAGGCCCCGAGAGCCAAGGTGATCCTTTCAAGAATGAGGAAGGGGTTAAGAGAATTCTCAGAGATGGTGACATTTGCTATATAACACAGCCTTCCCCAACCTGGCACCTTCCAAATGTGTTGGAATACCAGTGCCATCATTCCCAGCCAGCAGGGTCATTGGGGATGATAGGATTTATAGTCCAAAGCATGTAGAGGGTGCTTGGTTGAGGAAGGCTGATGTAAAGGATCTATCTATCTATATATCTATCTATATAAAAGAAGGTGTCCTGACTGACTGACTGACTGACTGACTCATCAACGCCCAGCTCAAACCGTTTAATCTAGGAACGTGAAATTTTGAAGGGACATTGCTTTTATGACATAGACCCCCACTAAGGAAGGATTTTGGGAAATTCCATCCCTAAGGGGGTGAAAAAAGGGGGCAAAATCGCCCCACTCTCATATCTGCAGTTCTGCAAATCGGCCTCACCTCAGAATTGCTGCAGGAGCCAATAGCAGCAGTTATGCAAATAGCCCATACCACACTTAGAATGTTCGTATGAATTCCTGTAGGTGCCAATAGGGCTGGGTATGCAAATCTCCCCTAGGCCATTTAGAATGTTCTCTGAGGGGGTGAAAAGGGAGGGAAACTTTTTACATGATGGGGTGAAAAGGGAGGGAAACTTTTTACATGACTGACTGACTGTTGTGTGTGGGGCATCGTCACGTAGGCTCCAATCACGTTTAGACGGATCTACCCCAAACTTGACATAGTCACTCTTCTTCATCACCTGTAGACTCTCAGGATTAACCTGATTTTTCTTTAAGAACAGATATTCCTGTCACAAAAGATTTCTGCTGCCAGCACCAAGCCTAAACGTTACACTTTCAGTCAGAGACACTGCATCTTTTCCATACAGGTTTCTTTTAAAAACAATTATACCAAATCCTAAAATCCACGCGAGCGAAGCCGCAGTCAACAGCTAGTGTATATCTATATATATCTATATATATCAGTGCAAGAAGGTTTTAAGAAAGGATTAAAAGCCTGAGCAAACATTTAGGTGTTATTTCCAACTTAAAGGCATAGGTGTTAATGTTCAGTGGATATAACCCAAAGTAATTATCTCTAATAACCATGGATTAGATGGCTTTCTATTATGAGCCACTAGAAGAGAGAGAGAGAGTTTCTGGAGTATTATACATAAATGTAATTCACTTTTTAAAAAATCTTTTGCATTTATACCCTTCCTGAGAATTCTCTCCTTCCTCCATTTTCTTGATCTCCCAGTTCTTGTTCTTGAAACCCAAAACTCAGTTTTGTTGATGGCAAAACATCTAAATTAAATAATCTTAGGATGAATCTCCCTTTTGTATCAGTCACCCTTTTCACCACTATATGAGTCAGTGTCGACATGCCTAAAAATGTGGTGTAGTGGTGAGAGTGTTGGACTGGGAGATCCGGGTTCTATTCCCCGCTCGGCCATGAAACTCACTGGGTGACTTTGGGCCAGTCACTGACTCTCAGCCTAACCTACCTCACAGGGTTGTTGTGAGGATAAAATGGAGAGGAGGAGGAGGAGGATTATGTAACCTGTCTTGGGTCCCTTGCAGGAAAAAAGGCGGGGTATAAATATAATAAATAAATAAATAAACACTTGACAATGTAAAATGCGAACACCAGTTTGTGTTTGCGAAGACTTGCATCATATGCATGAACTCACGCAGAAGCCAGGACTGGCTGCGGAACCTTGTTCAGCAGCAAACCTGTGGAAAGGCCTTACTCTCACCGGCTCAGTGACATCTGAAATCCCAGAATTCAGCCCATGACTGGAACCCCATGGGCTGATTCTGGGTGACACAAAGATTGACAAATATGCATTGCAAGCCAAAGGGACTGATCCACTCAGAACGCCTCCCGCACAAACCAACCCCAAGCTCAACAGAGCCTTCTCTAAACCTCTGAACATTTCACTGGGGGCTTACACCTAAAAAGCTCCAAGCAGCTTATATGGCCCATTCTGGAATGTTTCGTAACTTGCCTCTTTCTGGACTTGGGGGCAATATGGAAGGAACTCTCCCCAATTTAACTATTCAAGGGCAGCATTGGGCAGTAGGTAGATCTGGATCTGGTGGTAAATATCTGGTTGATCTGCAGGAAATTGGCAAGTATCTCTGACTCCCGAATATTTAACAAGAGCAGTAACAAAATTACTCACCCTCCCCCCAATACTGCTAAAAGTAAGAAATCTTTGAGTAACCACTTGTGGATTTTTGTATGCAAGGATGCGCGCTCTGGATGGTTCCTGGGCTTGGAATTCTTTAATTCCAAACCCAGGAACTGACAGGATTCCTGTCTTTTGCATCAGATCAGACTCCAATTGCTGAATTTTGGCTGGGGTAGTAGTAAAAAAAACAAAGCAGATCCCAGAAGTCTAAAGTCTGCCTGTCACTGTTCCACTGTATTTCCCCTGAAAGTTCATTCAATAAAGGAAACACTTCTTATAACTGAATTTTTGCAAACATCCTTGAATGGTTAACTGTTTCTTATGTTACACAATTACATGACTGTCTTATTTCTTATTTAAGAGGGTGTTGTTTTTTTTAAGGCTTCTGATGGATCACATTTTGAACGAAACACACCAGCTTTTGGAGGAGATTACAGTGGTCCCCTCTTAAACTCCCTGATATTGATATAGAATCATTTATTATTATTATATTTTATTTATTATATTTATCAATCGCCCATCTGGCCGGTCACCCGGCCACCCTGGGCGATGTACAACCAAAATACAACAAAACACAATAAAATATAATAATTAAAACAATATAAAAAATTCTTATTAAAAACCTAACCCACCCCATATTCATAGAAAAGTAGAGTTGGAAGGTGCCTACAAGGCCATCGAGTCCAACCCCCTGCTAAATGCAGGCATCCAAGTCAAAGCATCCCTGACAGACGGCTGTCCAGCTGCACCTTGAGTGCCTCCAGAGTGGGAGAGCCCACCACCTCCCTAGGTAGTTGGTTCCATTGACGTATTGCTCTAACAGTCAGGAAATTTTTCCTGATGTCCAGGTGGAATCTGGCTTTCTGTAACATGAGCCCATTATTCCGTGTCCTGCAAACTGGGATGATCGAGAAGAGATCCTGGCCCTCCTCTGTGTGACAACCCATCAGTAGCTTTATTTTATTTATTTATTTATTTATTTTTATGTATACCCCGCCTTTTTTCCTGCAAGGAACCCAAGGCGGCTTACATAATCCTCCTCCTCCTCCTCTCCATTTTATCCTCACAACAACCCTGTGAGGTAGGTTAGGCTGGGAGTCAGTGACTGGCCCAAAGTCACCCAGTGAGCTTCATGGAGGAGCGGGGACTAGAACCCGGATCTCCTGAGTCCCAGTCCAGCACTCTCACCACTACGCCACACTGGCTTAAGTCCTGCTTTTCCAACCAGTGGCTGCATCTTCTCTTAGGCTCAGCACAGCCTTTCCCACGCTTGCATCACCAGATGCTGTAGTGCAACAACTATGCCATGCCTGCCCCCAGGATACTATATTCCACCACCACCCCACAGCTTTCTGCCCCCCCCCCCCCCGCAAAACAAGCACTCAGTGTTCTGTGACTACTGAGCATTCCATGTCGGGCTGGTTTTGGGGTCTCCCCTTAGGGTGTGTGTTTGTGTACTTCTGCAAATGGTGAGCTTTCTCCCCTCTTGTGCTTGTGGGTTCCATTTGGGCTACATAAGTGACGGCACGTACCTCTGAAGTTCAGAAAGACAAGGAATGGCTATTCTGGTGCAGTGCAGGACTCATTATAGAAAGCATGAATAAAATAATTTGTTTCTTGCCCATGATTATAAATGCACACTATTATGAGATTAGTAGCCAGGCAATTTCTGTGTGTGTGTGTGTGTGTGTGGTGATTATTATGGAAAATCTTGGGGTGGGGTAAAAAGGTTGGGAAGGAGATGAATCACCCCAAACACTTTCCGGGCAACAGGCACAAATTATTCTCATTCCATTCCAGTTGGTTTCCAGGAGAGGCTGGTGACGCGTGGGGCTCCTTATCTATTGCAGCTTTTATTCTGAGCTTTGTGGGAGCTATCCATGGAGCTCCACGGTGGTGACCCTATTTTGGGGATCCTTTGGAAGCCTGTCGGGCTTACCCCTTTAAGCGGAACGTAACAGGAGCCCTGCTGAATCTGATCAAAGGTTCATCTAGCCCAGTATCTTGTTTCTGGCAACGGACAGCCAGATGTCTCTGGGAAGCCCACACGCTGGGCGTGAGTGCAGTGGCACCCCTGGCTGCTTGCTTGCCTGCCTCTCCGGATTAGATATTTAGTGGCCTCTGCACATGGATCGTGTATTTTGTTCATGGCTATTAAGAACATAACAGTCTCAGAGCATGGCCTGAAGGCTTAGGATGGATGAAACCACCTTACTGAAGCTAAGCAGGGTTAAGTCTGGTCAATGCCTGGATGGGAGGCCACCTAGGACCCTCACCTTGAGTTCCGTATGGGAGAAAGGTGGGATATAAATATACTACCTAAAAATAAATAGCTCCCTGCTGGATCAGAGCAAAGGTCTACCAAGTCCCACCATCCTGCTTCTCCCAGTGGCCCACCAGAGGCCCCCTGGGAAGCCCACGGGCAGGGCAT
This sequence comes from Shinisaurus crocodilurus, assembly GCA_021292165.1. Lineage (NCBI taxonomy): Eukaryota > Metazoa > Chordata > Lepidosauria > Squamata > Shinisauridae > Shinisaurus > Shinisaurus crocodilurus. The sequence goes on from JAHFWL010000140.1 coordinate 45,394, forward strand.
GAAGGCAGTAGCCCTCCCACATGGCTTGCCTCCACAGCAACTGAGAGCCAGTGTGGCGTAGTGGTGAGAGCGTTGGACTGGGACTCGGGAGATCCGGGTTCTAGTCCCCGCTCGGCCACGAAACTCATTGGGTGACTTTGGGCCAGTCACTGACTCTCAGCCTAACCTACCTCACAGGGTTGTTGTGAGGATAAAATAGAGAGGAGGAGGAGGATTATGTAAGCCGCCTTGCGTTCCTTGCAGGAAAAAAGGCGGGATATAAATATAATAAATAAATAAACTGGCATTCAGTAGCATTCTGCCTCTGAACATGGAGGGTACATACCGCTAATCATAGCTAATACACTGATCTTGATCATCTGACTGCTCCCAAGTATCGCCATGTTTTTTTCCAGGGCTTGATTCAATTGCCTCCCTTCTGCAAGTTTGGAAGGGTGATATCAGGGAGTGTCCCATAGGAAGATCAGCTGTGTCCCTGCGGTGATGAAGCAACTGAATCCCTGGGACATGTTTTTTTTTTGTTTTTTTTTTAAAGTGTAGCCTTCACAATGAAGAACGTAATAGATTACTTAGCCCCATTATGAGCAAATGCCTTGGAAGGTCACTGAAAAATGGTATTTGGAATATTTTTGGCTGACGTTAAGTTTCTCTTTTCTGTAATAAGGTCTTGCAAGATTATTCTTTCACCTCTGCTGCATTTTTAAATGCTTTTTAGATTGTATTTTTAAAACATGTGTAGGTTTTAATGATTATGTTTTCTCCCATATCTCTTATTTATTTGTTTTATTTTATTTGATTTATTATATTTATATCCTGCCTTTTTTCCTGCACAGAACCCAAGGCGGCTTACATAATCCTCCTCCTGCTCCTCTCCATTTTATCTTCACAACAACCCTGTGAGGTAGGTGAGGCTGAGCGTCAGTGACTGGCCCAAAGTCACCCAGACAACTTCATGGCCGAGTGGGGACTAGAACCTGGATCTCCCGAGTCCCAATCCAACATCCTAATAACTAGCCCACACTGGCTCTCGTCTTATTGTCTTGTTTGTATTGCTGCTATGGGTCTGTGACCGTACTATAAATATGGATAGATTGATTGACTGGCTTGTGGGGATCAGAGTTAAGCTAGGGGAGAGAGAGGGCTTGTGGGATCTGCCTTGTGGGGGATCAGAGTTAAGCTGGGGAGAGATGGAGATGGAGACATTTAAATATGAAATACTGATGTTGTATACCAGCTAAATGGGTGAGTTGCAAGCCAGGAAGCTGCAGGTTCAAATCTTACCAGCTATGAGCTCACACATCATGTGCCTGCTGTTTTCCCAGACTCCACCTGCCCCCTCTTGCAATATGGGGATGAGAATGCTGACCTACTTCGCAGGGCTATTGTAAGAATTATTCTAAGGCTACTGATGTCATCAGAGGGAGAGTTAAGCAGCAGCGGCCGGCCAGCCACCCTCCCCCTCTGTCACGCCCGGAGACAGTTCCAGCTGAGATACACCGCTGAGGTTATTAGAGGGACAGGAAGGCAGCCCCCGCCCCTGTTTTGCTTGGATTTACTTCCAGCTGAGAAACACCCCCCCGCCCTCCATCCTGCACTGCTGTGGCCATCAGAGGGTAACTGTTGTGAACCGCCCAGAGAGCTTCAGCTGTGGGGCGGTATAGAAATGAAATAAATGAAATGAAATGAAATGAGGAAGCAAGAGCAGCCCCTCCATTGTGTTTAGAATGATCCAGCTGAACTTTGCCACTAAGAATCTAGTGCCTGAATTTGTTTCTCCCCCTTCACCCCCACCCCAATCCCCTTTCCTTCTGTGTTGTGTCTCTTAGCTTGTAAGCCTGTGGGCAGGGGCTGTCTTATTTCTGATCGTTGTAAGCTGCTCTGGGGAGCCTTGGCTGAAGAGCAGGATAGAAAATGCTTCGAATCAATAAATACAATTAATTAAATAAGTAAGAATTACAGCAAGATCGTGCGCACGAAGCCCTCTGAACGCGTGAGCATGCATGCGGTACATGCATGCTCAATATTGTTATGTTTCTTATAATCAAGCTCATTCTTTATCGAGATGTTGGAGATCAGGGCGGACTATATGAATGCAATTAAATAACCATTACCCCCTTTTAAATCTTTTAGCAGCCTTCTCCAACCTGGCGCCCTCCAGATTTTTGGACTACAACTACCAGCATTCTGGGCCACTGGCTATGCTGGCTGGGGCTCATGGGAGCTGTAGTCCAAAATATCTGGAGGATACCGGGTTGGGGAAGGTGGCTCTATTGGGTGCCGGTATCGTGCTTAGTTTGGTGCAAGAACCTTTAAACAGATGGCTGAGCTGGACGTGACACTGCAGTTGCCAACTTGAAATGCAAATAGCAGCTTCGGGGGGGGGGATTTTGGTCGGGATTGTGTTAACAAGAGAAAGAGCTAAACTCCTCCTCCTCCCTATCCCATACTTAGAGGCCTTTTGCCACGTTTACAAAAATAAATAAATAAAATAAAAATGTACATATTACTTGCATCCACACAATTAACGTCATGTCTAGCTTGGCCCTTAGCGGCTCCTTCTCTCTGTTTCCTTCTCAAGTTCTGCAATGGACCAAGAAAACTCTTTTAGGATCGCCACTCCAGAGACATGTTTGCAGAGGAAGGGAATATACAGAAATTTTCTGAGCTGCCTCAAGGACCCCGACTTCTCCTCTGGAGACTTGCCCAAAGGCTGAACCTGAGCATAATTTCCAGGCATTGAAACCCTCCCCTCTCTCACCACCACCTTGGGTGGGTGTGTTCCCCACATAATCCCAAATAATGGGACAGATTCCCATGTAAAAAGTTTCCTTGGAGTTGTGTCTGTTTCAGAATGCCAGGGAGTGAGATTGACCAGGCTCTATCTAATTTGAGCTCCGAGTAAGGGTTTGCGTAAGAGGGGTATTTTTAGCTGTGCCACTGATCTTCACTTGAACTGAATTGTATATCCCTTCATTAGTCTCATGTGTTACTCGCACTGAACCTTTGAATTGAGGAGCCTTAAAAAAATAACCCAGTTATATATACATCCACCACCCTCCAAGAAGTTCAGGGTGGCACATATGGGAATTTACCCATCATCATATCAACTTCCCTTTTGTGCCCAAGTCGGGGACGCACGTTAGGAGAACGGTGCTTCTAGACAAGTCTTATTGTGCAACCACCCTGTTTCATTCATGGATTTTTTAAATTTTTTTTTTTACAGGGGGTTCAGAGGACATTGTCTTCCATTTGTAACTCTCCTGCATTTTCCCACCGGTTCTGCCATCTTTTTTTTTCTTCCAACAAAACATCCGCTCAGGAGGAAAAGACAGAAGAGCTGCACAGTATCTTTTGACTGGTAGCGTCAGGAGCCCTCACTTTGGAAACACCCTGTGAACGCGTGACTGACTGAGGGCGAACTCAAGCCGACGTTCGCATCGACCTCTATAATAATCTCCTGGGCAGAACCAAGCTCCTCGGAAGAGAAGGAAGTCTGTGGCAGACAGTTTGGACCCCAAGTTCCCTGATCTGAGCCAGGGGTGGGCTACGTTTGGCCTTCCAGACGTTGTTGGACTGCAACTCCCCTCAGCATAGCCAACTGCGGTCCAGCAACATCTCTGGAGAACTACAAGTTGCCCACTCCTGATCTAAGCCTACAATATAACCACTACACCACCCTGCCTCCCTGATGGAGCTAGACATGCCTCCACCGTCCCCACAAAACACCTACTACTACAACTGCTAGAAGTAGTTTGCATCGCTGCAGCCATGGATGCACCCACCTCCCCTAGCCAGCTGGGGCTGATGGTTTGCCTTACCTTGACGGCTTCCGTGTGGGTCACCTTGTCCAAGGGCTTGTTGTTGGCTTTCAGGATCTGGTCGCCCACCCGGAGACCTTCCTTCTCGGCCAGGGAGCCCGGTTCCACCAGGGAGACGTAGATGCCCACGCCGTGCTCGGAACCGCCTCGGATGCTGAAGCCCAAACCCTCCTGGGCTTTATTCCTCTTGAGGGTCACTTGCCGGACCTCCCCGCAGAGTTCCTCCGCGCCGGAGGAGGCCCCCGGGGGAGCTGTCCCGTCGAGGGTGGTGCTGAAGTCCGGCAGGCACCTCTCCGAGGGCAGCGGCGCGGGAGGCCAGAACCGGGCAGCAGCAGCAGGGCAGGGCGAAGGGGAGCGGCCGGACGCGGCGGCTGGCGGCGGCGGCGGCAGGGTGAGGGTCCTTGGCGAGCCCCCGCCGTCGGGGCCCGTGCTGCCAGCGCCGGCGCTGCTGGCGGGCAAGAAGTCCGCCTTCAGATAAAGCCCCTCGGAGGTGTACTGGTCGAAGAGGAGCTGGTCCGAGCGGGGGATGACCAGGCGCAGCATGGGCAGCAGCTGCCGCTTCTCCGGGCCGTCGAGGAGGACTTTGAGCGTCTGCACCAGATCGAAGACGTTCCTCCGGCAGTGATAGACGTTCAGGCAGTGGATGAACTGCTCGCGCTCCGCTTCGCTCAGGAGCAGGTTGAGCGCCCCGTGGAGCTTCCGCACGTTGGCCGACAGCAGGCGCATCCCGGCGCCGGCCGTGGCGCCCGCGGGCTGTCCGCCGAGCCCCGGAGCCGCCGCCGCCGCCGCCGCCGCCGCGCCGAAGGGGTTGGACGGGGAGGGAGAGGCCGCGGAACTAGCGCACGACGAATCCACCGACAGGCGATCCAGATGCGCGCTCATCGCCTCCTCCCCAAAGGGCCGGTCCCGGGCAGGCGCTGCGGCGGGAGCGAGCGACAGTCAGGGCATGGGGGGGGGGGGAGCAGCTTAGACGAGGAGGGGCCGCGCTGTCGGCCGCGGGGGTTCCGCTCTCCTCGCCTTCCCCGGCCGGAGGGGCGAGCCGCGGGGCAGAGCAGCCATCGGGAACCGGGAACGGGGGGGGGGAGGGAAGGAGGGAGGGAGGGAGGGGAAGAGAAGAGCCCCCCCTCGCCCGTCTCCTCCTCCTCCAAGCCGCCGAGGAGGAGCGCGCCTCCGCCACTTTGACGCCCAAGGCGAGGTAGGTCCGGGGCAGGCGAAGAACTCGCTCCTCTCTGCCACAACTTCCCCTCTTCCGACCGGGTCTGGGGGTGGGGGTGGGGGTGGTGCGCGCCTTCTCCCGCCGGGTGCCCACCAGGTGGGCGCTGCAGCTGGAGGGGGGGGTCCCCTCTCTGTGGATCCTCCCGCGGAGAGGTCGCCGCTCTTCCCGGCGCGAAGCCCTGGAGAGTCTCCGATCTGCTCCTCGGCGTCTCCTGCTAGGCACAACCCGACGCGCTCTCCTCTCCACTCGCGCGCCTAATTATTATTATTATTTATTATTTATTATTATTATTATTATTATTATTAATTTTTCCTCCGCGTCTAATTATTCTTGGCTCGGCTTGCAAAGCCTGCAAAGCCAAGGGGACGCCGCCCCTCCCCCTCGCTGCCGCGGCGTGCCTCTCCGCCCGCCCCGCGAAGGAGCGACGGACGGCGAAGAGTTTGCGAAACTGTTGCGCGGCCGCGGCGCCGCCCCGCGGAGCCGCCCGCGCCGGGGCCAAGCTCCTGGCAGCGCCTGCTCAGGAAGTGACGCGCCTCCCCCGTTGCCGGGAGACGGCCTGATGCAGCCCGGCCGGGCGGAGGAGGCGAAGGTGCGCGTCGCGTGTCCGACTCCGAGGGCGCCTGGCCCGGAGCGGGGCTGCGCTAGGCGTGCAGCAAGCATCATTCGTCCGCTCTCTCGCTCGCTCTCCACATCGCCCCCGCCCCGCCGGGGCCTTGGAGGGGGAAAAAATAAAATAAAATAATGCACGGCAGGCAGAAATCCAACGGGTGAAGCGCGCCCTGCCAATCGCATCAAACGCGGAATCAGTTCTTTCCTTGCCTACTAGGAAGCAATCCAGGCGGCTTGAGTGGCAGATCCTGATAGAGGATTTTTTTGTGTGCCTCTCCTCTCGCTTGCTTTCCTTCTTCTTCCGCCTTCTCCTCCTCACACACCACAGCCTACTACACCACAGGCCTTTTAAAGAGGAATAATAATAATAATAATAATAATAATAATAATAATAATAATTACTACTACTACTACTATTATTTGCAATATTTGTATACCGCTCCACATCAAGCAGATTCCAGAACGGTGAACAATAATAAAGACAAAAACAGATAAAAGAAACAAAAACACAGTGAAAACAAAGTAACAATTACAGTGGTGGTTGGAGAGCAGAGAAGGCTTCCTGGAACAAGGAGGTCTTCAGCAGGCGCCAAAAGCAGCGCAATGTCGGAGCCTGCCTGGGTTCCAGAGGCAGGGAGTTCCACAGAAAGGGGGCTGCCACACTGAAGGCCCTTCTCCCAGTGGACTCTAGTCGGGCCAAAGGTCCATGAGGAACCACCAGGAGCATGCCATCTGAGGACCTCAGCGACCGGGCAGGTTGGTATGGGAGGAAATGCAGCGGGTGAAGCTTTCCTCCAGCACTTGCCAAGAAGCCGCACCAACTGAATTCCTGCCTACTAAAGCAGTGATCCAGGTAGCTAGGATGGCCAACTCCTGTTTTTTTTATGTCTCTCCTCCCCCCTCCCCAGCACACGCACAAATGCAGGCCTCCTGGGCTGCTAAAAGGTGTGTGTCAGGCAGAAACTCAACAGATGAAACTTGCAACAAAGCAGCACTTGTTGAATTCCTGCCTGCGAAGCATGTCTTGAGCATTTTGCATTTAGACATCTACTAGTGCAAGGGTCTCCAACCTAGAGTTGGAAAGATGTTGCTGGACTGCAGCTCCCAGAATCCCTTGCCATGAGCCATGTTGGCTGGGTATGCTGGGAGCTGTAGGCTAGTAACATCTGGGGACCCAAGGTTGGCGAGCCCTGTGCCCCTTAGGCCCAAATGTGTAGGGTGCTGCTGATTGTGTCTTTGTGATGACGACACAAAACACTCTGCACATGCTTTCTTCGGAGCCCAAGGACTTTAACACAGGTTTGGGGAGGGGACCCATGGTGCCCCCTGGTTAAAAAAACAAAGTCCTATATGGAGCAAAATCACTCCCCTCCCAACCATCAAATGTACATGCCAGGCATTTGGAAAAACTGCTGTCGTTAAAGCGAGGATTAATTGTATGCAAAGGAAGCTAATCTTCTTCTTGAAGTACCTATGTTTTATTATGCTCCTCAGCTTGGGCTGCCTAATTATAACAAAAAGGCTTTCCTATTTACAGAGCACTTTCCATCTACAAAGTGCTTTAGAAAACGCCAGCCAATTAGTTCCAAGAATGCGTGCCTACAGGATTGCGTGGGTCACAGGATTAAGTATGCCATGCGCCATAAGTGCCCATAAAAGCGAGGCGGAGTTTTAATTTAGATCCCAGTCTGGCAAGAAAAGGTTAAATACCTTTGCTGGAGGCACCGCCTGGCATCGGCAGCAAAGCCAAAGGCAAAACGCTTCCAAAGTTGTTCTTACCCTGTCCTCCCAGTACTAATTTCCAGTTCCCTTTGACCGTCATCATCGATGCCTTTGACCCACAGGGAAGGTCATCGCTGGTGCCCATTTTACATCTGGGGAAGCTGAGGCTTTGAAAGCTTTGCAGTGTTGCCCCGTTGTTGGTTTGGAATCCTTGTCCCGAAACATCACAATTCTCTGGTTGGCTTCAGAATTTATAAGGAGGTGGGGGGGGTACCATAGCTTCCCCCAGCACCCTCTTCTCCTTCTCTCACAGCAGTAGACTAAGCAACTTCAGAGCCGGTGTAAGTGAGTGAGATACAAACAAATCAGGAAATTAAATCAGGCTCAGATCTCACCTCTGCGATAAATTCGCCAGGAAACCTTAGGGAAATGGTTACCCTCTCAGTGTTGGTCTGCGATATGGACATAATACTGGTCTACTCACTGTAGAGGTTTGTCAATACAGCCAGATGAGCGGAACCTGCAACAGAATGTTGCGGCACTTAGCACTGCTGTTCAGGATTCCAGGCACTCCATTCCATTCCGCCCCCCCCTCTACTTTACCACACACCCCGCCCCACTGCAACAGTCAGCCAGCATTCTGACTTCTTGGCGCTTATCATAGAATCATAGAAAAGTAGAGCTGGAAGGGGCCTACACGGCAGTCGAGTCCAACCCCCTGCTCAGTGCAGGAATCCAAGTCAAAGCATCCCGGACAGATGGCCGTCCAGCTGCGCCTTGAGTGCCTCCAGAGTGGGAGAGCCCACCACCTCCCTAGGTAGTTGGTTCCATTGCCTTATTGCTCGGACAGTCAGGAAATTTTTCCTGATGTTTAGGCGGAATCTGGCTTCCTGTCACTTGAGCCCATTATTCCGTGTCCTGCAAACTGGGATGATCGAGAAGAGATCCTGGCCCTCCTCTGTGTGACAACCTTTCAAGTACTGGAAGAGTGCTGTGCTATCATATCTCCCCTCAGTCTCCTCTTCTGAAGGCTAAACCTTCTCTTCTGCTGCTCCCAGATTATGGAATGGCCTGCCGGAGGAGATTTGTCAATTTACCAGTCTTTTGGAATTTAAAAAAAGCCATAAAGACTGATCTCTTCCGGCAGGCCTATCCGGTGGAATTTTAGGATGCCTTTAAGATGTTTTAAAGATGTTTTAAGATGTTTTAAGGATGTTTTAAGATCTTTTAATAGTATGTGTTGTGTTGTTTAGTTTATGTATTTTATATTTTCTGCTGTTTCCCGCTTCGATCTAGATGGAGAGGCGGATAATAAATAAATTTATTGTTGTTGTTGTTGTTGTTGTTAAACATGCCCAGTTCTTTCAGTCTCTCCTCATGGGGCCTTGTTTCCAGTCCCTTTATCATCTTTGTTGCCCTCCTCTGAACCCTTTCCAGTCTGTCTACATCCTTCTTAAAGTGTGGTGCCCAGAACTGGACTCAGTACTCAAGATGAGGCCTAACCAGTGCCGAGTAAAGGGGAATTATCACTTCTCGCGATTTGGAAGCTATACTTCTATTAATGCAGCCCAAAATAGCATTTGCCTTCTTTGCGGCCACATCGCATTGCTGGCTCATATTCAGTTTGTGATCTACCACAATTCCAAGATCCTTCTCACTTGTAGTATTGTTGAGCCAAGTGTCCCCCATTCTGTAACTCTGCATTTGGATTCCTCTCCCTAGGTGCAGCACCTGGCATTCATCCCTATTAAATTTGATCCTGTTGTTTTCGGCCCAGCGCTCCAGCCTATCGAGATTGCTTTGAATTTTGTTTCTGTCTTCCAGAGTATTAGCTGTGTTCCACCCAACTTTGTGTCATCTGCAAATTTGATCAGCATTCCCTGCACCTCCTCATCCAAGTCATTAATAAAAATGTTGAATAGCACTGGGCCCAGGACCGAGCCCTGCGGTACCCTGCTCGTTACCTCTCCCCAGTTTGAGAAGGTACCTCTTCAGTCCACCCTTAAGGTTCCCCCTAAATATTATTTCTACTTCTGCAATCTTGCACATGGATGGTGCTGTTTTGGCTACCTAAGCAACGGCACCCACACCTTGAACATTGGAGATAGAGGGAATGATACTATATATGTGATACAGTTGCTATGCAGAGGCTAATAATGGTTTCCTCAGGAACGTTCCTCGGAGGAACACACAGTGGCCGGCCATATTCCTCAGTGATTTCACCTCTCACCTCAGGCATATGGAATAGTCTCCTTATGGTTAAAAGTCTCCTTGGGTTTTTGAATAAGATACCAAACTGGCAGGGCTCAGTAAACACAGACAAAACAGAGAGGGAAGGCAGTCCTGTGCCCCTCAGGGAAAAAAATCTCAGGCAAAAGGGTCCAAAGGAGGTGGGTTTCTGCTGGTCCATGGCCATCATAAATTAATTGATTGATTGAAGGGGGTGGGTAGCAGGAGGTGAAACACGTGTGGGCAAAAAGCCTGCTAAACCCAGGGGGATCAGATGCAACAAAGATCCTCAGGGCCCCTGGCCTGGACCCTTATTTTATTTTATTTATTTATTTCATTTATATACCGCCCCACAGCCGAAGCTCTCTGGGCGGATCACAATATTTCAGCAAGTGCCCCTGGACAGCAGGGTGGTGGGGCATATGGCCTCCCAGAGATTCGGGGCTCCAAATGAAAGATTCGGGGCTCCAGCCCTAGTGGGCCACCCCCCTAAGGCCGCCTCTGCTTGGGAAGAGTGATTCAACAGGCAGGCACATCAAGGAGGAGAAACAGCAAGACCAGGAGCCTTTGCGGATCAGCACTGGGCCCCCTGCTGGGGTGTGTGGGCTGTGGAAGGTGCCTTGCCCTTGCCTACCCTTGACAGTGCAAGGAGCTGACTGCCGCCCAGCTGCTGGACGGGCTGTAGTTTCAACTCTGCCACTGGTCACAACCTTTGAGACATTAGAAGGATGGATTATGGACCGGTACAGCTGCTCATTGTTTCACTCTTTCTCTTTCTTACCTGTCAATGTTATGCTGTCCGTTTCCCACATGACACCGAGCGCGCCTCGCCACCTGCTTCTTCCTTACTCGGCATCAGCCCCCAAATTATGATGCTTGGCAATCTCCGTGCGGCCACTTTTGTTTTTTTGAAACAGGGCACCGAGTGACCCGACAGAAGCGTCGATAAAACAGAACGGATCCCAGCACACAAAGCCGTTGAGGTCCTTTCATCCCGCTCAGAAGGAAATGAATGATTCTGCTACCGCGGGAAAAAATCTGATACATTAAATTTAATCCTTTCCCACCACCGTGGACTGGAAACCACTTCTGCTCAACAGAGAGAGAAAAAGGGCGACTTGGTATGCAAATATCTCTTGGTAACATGAAAAAAGGGTCCTTGTGCAAGTGTTCCAAAGGGAGAGGAAAATAACCAGAGGATTAAAAATGGCGCATAACACATGAGCGCGCGCACATGCACACCGGTGGGGCAAGTCTTTGTTTATATTTGTTTATACTGTAATTTGTGGGCTAAATTCAATGCTATATGAGTGTAGCAGGGTTTCAGGCAAGGATCTTTCCCAGCCCTACCTGGAGATACTGGGTGGGGGTCAACCCTGGGACCTTCTGCGACGTGCAAAGCTCTACCACCGAGCAATGGTCGCACCCCAAATCCCATTCAGGCCTAACAGGGGGAGTGTGGGTGGGTTCAGGATGGGGAAGAGAAAAAGAACACCTTCTACTGCAGGGGTAGGCAAGATGGGACCAAGGCACCCGCGGGCATCATTCTTGGTCTCCACCAAGGTATCCTAGCCCTCCCACTTTTAAAAGCAAACAAAGAAACAAACATATTTTCTTACTGGCAGCTGGGATCACTTCAGAACAAAGTGACGGCGGCCTCCAGCAGCTGCCAACTTCATTTCCCATGAATGCTTTTGGACTACACAGTGACCAGCCAGTGGGGGCTGGTGGCGCCAATGTTAGCGGGGCTGTGCATCCACTCCGGGTTTCATGCAGAACTTTTAAGGAGCCACCCATGGTGCTGAACCTAGTTTGGGCCAGGGTTCAGCACCATGGATAGTTCCTTAAAGTTCAGACTAAACTCCGGAGTAGATACACAGCCTCCGCTGCTAGCCTTTGTGACTAGCCATGCCTCCCACGGCAGCCATTTTGTGGTGGCGCCTAATTTCCAAATGTTCCCACAAGCCCACAAAGGTTGCTTGTCCCTGTTCTAGTGCTATTGCAGCGTGTTTCTTTGGACGGTATTTCTAGGGCTGGTAATCAACACCACCATCATCGTCAACAACATCATCATAATCTCTATGCCTATAGAAAGATAGCATGTCAGGGAATATGCTAGGCTAGAACCCTTCTCCCTAACCTGCTAGCTTTCCAAGAATGGGGAGTTTCTGAAATAGGAGAAGCTTCACCACTTGCATTCTGGGGGATGGCGGTGATGGTATATCTATCTCTTCCCAGCTCTCAAGAGGCCATTGCCTAAACATCAGCTTCCACAGATGAAACATCAGTCAACTGTGTCGGCAATACAAGTATCAAAGGAATAGAGGGCCAGGCTTTGATTCAAGCTTGTCTCAACTCTTCATCTCTGTGATTTTCAGCTGCATTTCCAGAGAGAACAGGCGGGGCAAAATATTTTTGTGTGTGTGTGCTCGAAGGGAATTCAAAAGAGCAATTTATCATCAAACGAAACGTCGGAGTGGAGACTTGCTAGTAAAGTGCTTACCACTGACCCCTGCAAGCCAGAGAGAGGGTCTCTCTATTAAGATTGTCACAATGCATTAAGTGGCGACATAAGCACATATAGAACTTCTTATTAAAGGTTTTTTTTTTTTTTTGTAAGCACTGGAGCTGGGCTTTGAAGAATTCAGAGGGGAAAAGGAGAGAGAGATCAACACGAACGACTGGGGGCTGTTTTTCAAACTGTACATCCAACATTTAACAGATGAAAATGAAGATACACGTGTAACACCCCTGTTATTACAACAAGGCGTACTGTACTGCCCACTGCACCCCCTTGCAGATCGCCGAAGGGTCTTTTCTCTGTCTGTCTCCAGATGCAATATTCCTTTACTCTGCATTATAGCCTGTCCTTCACGGATATCAAAACCAAGAAGGTGGTTTGTTCTACGTAAACTAGGAAGACATAATTGTCCTGTGCTGTGTGTCATCAACAGAAAAAACAGCCGCCGCCACTCATGAGCTGTAGCGTGTGAAACGACAAGCCATACACTTCGTGAGGACTTAATGCGGGCACGTGTGTGGACTAAAGATGGGATGCATCGGTGCACGCCATGCAGAGATTGAGGTCCAAACTAGATGTGACACTAAATGTGTCTTTAGCTGCAACATCAATTTTTATTTTAAAAAAACCCCAAATCCAAACATTAATATCAGTCTGTTGAAAGCAGCTGGATCTGCGTGCAGCACCCCCTTGTGGTGAACCACTGAGCAGCGGATGGCAACTTCTCAGGGAAGGAGCTTCTAGGCTAGCCCGGAACTGAATCTGCCCACCCAGGTTGGTCACTGGATCCTCTAATCCAGCATTCGGTTCACACAGTGGCCAACCAGCCTCCCACTGGAACCCACAAGCAGGACAGGAGTGCAACAGCACCCTCCCACCCATGTTCCCCAGCAACTCGGGTCCCTAAGGCAAAAGCCCAGTGCTCAAACTGAATATGAGCCAGCAATGCGATGTGGCTGCAAAGAAGGCAAATGCAATTTTGGGCTGTATTAATAGAAGTATAGCTTCCAAATCGCGGGAAGTGATAATTCCCCTTTACTCGGCACTGGTTAGGCCTCATCTTGAGTACTGTGTCCAGTTCTGGGCACCTCACTTTAAGAAGGACATAGACAAACTGGAGAGGGTTCAGAGGAGGGCAACAAGGATGATAAAGGGACTGGAAACAAGGCCCTATGAGGAGAGACTGAAAGAACTGGGCATGTTTAGCCTTCAGAAGAGGAGACTGAGGGGAGATATGATCGCACTCTTCCAGTATTTGAAGGGATGTCACACAGAGGAGGGCAAAGATCTCTTCTCGTTCATCCCAGTTTGCAGGACACGGAATAATGGGCTCAAGTTACAGGAACCTAGATTCCACCTAAACATCAGGAAAAATTTCCTGACTGTCAGAGCAATAAGACAATGGAATCAACTACCTAGGGAGGTCGTGGGCTCTCCCACTCTGGAGGCATTCAAGGTGCAGCTGGACAGACATCTGTCAGAGATGCTTTGACCTAGATTCCTGCATTGAGCAGGGGGTTCGACTCGATGGCCTTGTAGGCCCCTTCCAACTCTATATGATTCTATGATTCTATGGTGTGCTCCAAATGTTTTGGACTATAACTCCCTTAAGCCCAAGCCAGCATGGCCAATGGTTGGGGATGATGGGAGTTGTTGTCCAAAACATCTGGAGAGGACACCATGTTGGTGAAGGCTGCTTTAGATATGCTGCCAGCTTACTGTGTCTAGCCCAGCCACCCCCAGATGTTTTGGACCACAATTCCCAGCATTGCTGACCATTGGCCATGTTGCTGGCTGCGGCTGATGAGAACTGAAGTCCAAAACATCTGGAAGACAATAGGTTGGGGAAGGCTGGTCTAGGCTCTCAAGGAATAAATGAATAATGATCACCAATATTATAATAATCTTATAATGATTATTGTGAATAAAAAATCATTATATAATTGTAGCCTATTACAAGCATTTAATCAGCAGTGTTCTCTTAGCATCTCTCTTCTGGGGGGCAGAAGAGGCGCATACGATGTGTGATCCATGCGGTAGTGATGTTGCAGGGAGCAGAAATATGGTATTGGGGACTGGCCATTAAGAGTGGAGGAGATGAAATGAAAGAGTGTTCAGTTGCTGTTCCTGCCATCTGTTGGCATGATTCCCATCCCCAAACAGTGATGCTTGGGCTGTTTAAACAGGCAATAGAGAAACGTCACATTAGCAAACGCTGTCTTGGGCCATCTGGATATATATTATTTAGCCCAGGGATAGACGTACTTTCAGGGGGGAGATGCGACACGTTCCATGCCCTACCAAGAGAACCAAGAGTCTATCTCAAGGAGCGTCTCCAGCAACACCAAGTAGGCCGCTCAACAAGATCTGCCACAGACGGCCTTCTCCTTGTCCCTTCAGCCAGAGCAGCTAGACTGGTGGGGACGAGGAAGAGGGCCTTTTCTGTGGCGGCCCCCGTACTGTGGAACTCTCTCCCGAGTGACCTCCGCCATGGCCCCTCTCTGCTGAGCTTCCGCCACTCACTAAAAACGTGGCTGTTCAGGCGGGAATATGGGGTGGGCTAAGATTTTAAAATTTTAAACTGTTTTAAATGTATTTTATCCTGTTTTTATCAGATGTACATCGCCCAGGGTGGCCGGTTTGCTGGCCAGATGGGCGATAAATAAATGTAAATAATAAATAAATAATCAAAAGCACATTTCTTAAAAAGTGTGGGGCAACCAGGGTGCCACGATGGAGAAGCATCCACTGTGGCATAGTGGGTAGGGTGTTGGACTGGGCGTGGGGAGAACCAGGTTCAAGTCCCCACTTGGCCATGAAGCTTACCGGGTAACTTTGGGCCAGTTGCTGATACCCAGCCTAACCTACTTCACAAGGTTGTTGTGAAGATAAAATGGAGAGCAGGAGGATAATGTACACCAACTTGGGCTCCTTGGAGAAAAAAGGCAGGATATGAACATAATAAATAAATAGAGTCCTTCATAGCCAACCACCTGACTTCTGGAGAGTGAGTGAGCTGAGACTTCCAGGAAACGAAATTCTCTGCCTGGAATCACAGTCTGTGTTTTTTTTTCTCTGCTCCCATTGAACTGGGACCCACAGCTCTTAACCCAGCAATTTGGTGTCGCACAATAGTCCTGTTTTGGCCTGATCCAGAACACCTGGTCCAGCATCACCTCATGCCAGAAATCCTTTTGACTACTACGGCTGCAGTGTTGGGAGCATCCTCAATTTTGTTCCCGATGGGTGCTTTAGCAAATGAGACTTGTGTTGCCAATTTCTCAGATACACCCGCAATTCAAGCAAACAAGAAGAGACTGTTTTGGCACGCCCGAGGTATAAATGCCCCTCTTGTCATGATTTGTTGCACATCCATTCTTTGCCTACTCGGTGCCTCCCCCACTTCCCCAACTGTATTAACAGATTACCAAATTTAGCCAGTATCTTCTCATTGCCTCCCATCTGTTAATGGATGATGAAAAGGGCTATTAATTGCTTTGCGAAGCTTATGGAAATTCTGGAATCGCCTCCTGGCCCGGCTGGCTGTTGCGTTTGATGCTACTTCATTAGCTTAAATCAACCTTCTCCAACCTGGTGCCTTCCAGACGTGTTGGACTACATCTCCCATCATCCCAAGCCAGCATGGCCATGGTATTCCAACACACCTGGAAGGCAGCAGGTTGGAGAAAGCTGGCTTAAATGTAGACTTTGCCCTTTCCCCAAAAGAGGCGAGATTGATGCTGGCCCACAACCATAATAAATCTTTGTGGAAGAGGCGAGAGGTAGAGAGCATTTGTCACAAGATAAAACAGGATAGCCTGCTATGTGCTTTCCACTTCTCCGAGTGGTGAGGAATAGAACCGGCAGTGCTACAGCTTTTAGCTTCCTTTGGTTGTGAGAATGGGATGACCAGATCTCTCCCATTTCCTTCCCTTAACATTTTGTGGGTGTGTGATCCCCCATCTGGGGGGCACCCGTGTTGTAGAAGACCAGGCACTCAAACCAGGGAGCCAGTGTGGCGTAGTGGTGGCGAGAGTGTTGGACTGGGACTGAGGAGATCCGGGTTCTAGTCCCCGCTCGGCCATGAAACTCACTGGGTGACTTTGGGCCAGTCACTGACTCTCGGCCTCACCTACCTCACAGGGTTGTTGTGAGGATAAAAAGGGAGAGGAGGAGGAGGAGGATTATGTAAGCCGCCTTGGGTTCCTTGCAGGAAAAAAGGCAGGGTATAAATATAATAAATAAATAAAATAAAATACATTTTGGTGGTGACAACAAAACACACTTCTCCCTCTCAGCTGATACCCTATGAGAAATGTTCATGCGCTGGGTTGGCCGCTGTGTCAACAGAATGCTGGATTAGATGGACCCTTGGCCTGATCCAGCAGGGCTCTTCTTACGTTCTTACGCAAGGTGATCCCGTTGGAGCAAGGGTGCTGCCGCCGTTCCATTATATTTGAACTGTTTCATTGCACAACTACTTCAGCTTTGGGGGCTTCACTGGTGTACCATTACGTGGGGGAAGCACTACCCTTGCAACCCCCTCCCCCACTCAGATGATCTGTGCAAGACCCCCCCCCCCCCCATGCAGCCGAGCGGAAGGCCCTGACGATGGAATGCAGCCGGAGCATTCAGGTTTCTCTTCACGCACAAAGTGCGCGTTCAAAACTTGTGCTCAGCAGAGGATTTGATTGACACCTGCACACAGTAAAGTGAAGGGTCAGGCAACATCCGTGCCTGGTACTGTACTTGTCAAAAAGCATCAAGAACCCGCAGGGGAATGAAGGCCTCTGCAGCTCACACTCAGCCTCTGTTTTCCGTCAGAGTAAGCGATCCCACAGGCAGATATTTTATTTATTTATTTATTATATTTATACCCCGCCTTTCTTCCTACAAGGAACCCAAGGCAGCTTACATAATCCTCCTCCACCTCTCCATTTTATCCTCACAACAACCCTGTGAGGTAGGTGAGGCCGAGAGGCAGTGACTGGCCCAAAGTCGCCCAGTGAGTTTCATGGCCGAGCGGGGACTAGAACCCGGATCTCCCGGGTCCCAGTCCAACACTCTCACCACTACGCCACACTGGCTCTCAATCAATGTCGGCTGAGTGCTTCCCTTTGCCTTAATCCAATTGTTGCTTCTTGGGGGGGGGGTTCCCCCCAGATCACCCGCCCCAAAGTAGCCAATTCAAACAGCTCTGGAGACTTGATTAATAATTATGTCCATGGTTAAACAGCACCGGAGCCAAGAGAGGGGCTTCTTTCCAAAGGACAGCTCCTCTACCCATAATTTCACAGAGCTGAAGAGGAAACCGCCAAGGATCAGCGGCCGCCTGGCTCTCTCTCTCTCTCTCTCTCTCTCTCTCTCTCTCTCTCTCCTGCTTAACTGGAGCATTAAGGAGGCCTGTGACTGTGAGCTGGTTTCACATCCACCTCTTGGCCAAATCCTGGCTTAGCAGACTGGCTCACAATCTGCTCTGCTCTCTGGAGCTGCTGCCTTTGGAGAAGTCGCAGAGAGGAAGCGCACGCTTTGCTTGGAGGAGGACCCCGGCCGAATCTCTGGTCAAGGATCAGATAGCCGGTGAAGGTGAAAAAGCTGTCCGTTTTGCTTTCTCCCACATTCAGATTACGTATTTAATTCTCAGGTTCTTTCGATCCCGAATATGAACTTTGCGAATGCGCGTAAATCCTTATCAAAAATGAGCTCCATTTGCAGCAGCAGCCAAATTCAGCAAGCGCGGCTATTCCTGTCGTGGAGAGGAGCGTGATGCGCGCCTGCCTGCCATGTCGCCCTTAAGGATGCGGAGCCTGTCAGGAAAAAAAAAAAAAGAAGAAGTGGCAGGCTGAATTCAGCACCAAAAACATACTTGAACACACAGGGGTTCAAAGCCAGACTTCTTAGAGCAGTCAGAGACCTGGCCTGGATGGGCACATCTATCGGTTTCTCCCGCATTAATTTTTAAAAAAAATCTCAAGTGCTTTTTTGTCCTGAAGATGGAGAGAGTTGTGAATTTTGGTAAATTCTTATCAAAACTGAACTGAAACTCAATTCTCACCCATCCCTACGTGGGAACTTTCTCTGTGCCCCTTTACAAACAAACAAGCCATTCCTTCTCCCCGAGGAACCCTGGCAATTCTGCGATTCTAGCAATTCTCTGGCAACTCTGCGGAGGAAGGGCTCTTGTTCTCCAGCAGAGAATCCTTAGCGTCCACAGCAGGGGTTGGGTATGTGTGGCCCTCCAGGTGTTGTTGGACTTCAACTCCCATCAGCCACAGCCAGCATGGCCAATGGTCAAGGAAGATGGGAGTTGCAGTCTGAAACATCTGGAGTGCTGCACATTCCCCACCCCTGATCTAGGCAAAACTACAGTGCCCAGCTTTGGGGAAGCAAAACAGTGATACTTGTTTAGAACTGGTACAAATGCACAGAATAAATCAGAGGTGGGGAACTTGAGTACTGCGTCCAGTTCTGGGCACCACACTTTAAGAAGGATGGAGACAAACTGGAGAGGGTTCAGAAGAGGGCAACAAAGATGATAAAGGGACTGGAAACAAGGCCCTATGAGGAGTGACTGAAAGAACTGGCGTGGGCATGTTTAGCTTTCGGAAGAGGAGACTGAGGGGAGATATGATGGCGCTCTTCAAGGACTTGAAGGGTTGTCACACAGAGGAGGGCCAAGATCTCTTCTCGATCATCCCAGTTTGCAGGACGCGGAATAATGGGCTCAAGTGACAGGAACGCAGATTCCACCTAAACATCAGGAAAAAATTCCTGACTGTTAGAGCAACACAACAATGGAAACAACTTCCTAGGGAGGTCGTGCGCTCTCCCACTCTGGAGGCATTCAAGGTGCAGCTGGACAGCCATCTGTCAGGGAAGCTTTGACTTGGATTCCTGCGTTGCACAGGGGGTTGGTCTCGATGGCCTGGTAGGCCCCCTCCAACTCTACTTTTCTATGATTCTATGTATGTAGCCCATCAGATGTTGTTGGACTGCATTCTCCCCCCCTAAAAGTAATTGTGGCCCTGGTGTTATAGGTCTCACCCCACTTGTTGAAGTCCAATGGCATAGTACGCTCTGTTCAGGTGCGGTACCAAACCCTGAACAAGGCTGGTGATGTGTCATGTGTATCTTTTTAACCAAAAGAGCAAACTCCGTCTTGGCTTTTAAATCCATGAGGGATGTGGCGATTGCAGAGTCAGCCAATACAGCCCAGAGCATAGATTTCATAGATCATAGCGTTGGAAGGGGCCTACAAGGCCATGGAGTCCAACCCCCTGCTCAATGCAGGAAACTAGAGGAGGGGTGTCTCCCACCCAAGTAACAACCAGGCCTGACCCTGCTTAGCTTTCCACGCTCAGACAGGCTGAGCCAGCGTGAGCCATAGCACCCTGTGTGTGGCGGGCCATGATCTTTGCTGTTAGAATAAGGCTGCGATCACTTACCCAGGAGTAAGCCTCATTGCACTCAGTGGGACTTACTTCTGAGTAGACATGGATAGGATTGCAGGGTTAGGCGGTCACAAGCACGTAGGCGCTCTCTGGAAATGTCCTTGCCCTCTTGGAAAACAGCAGCAGGCTCTGCCAGGATTGTCTGCAAGAGCAAAGAGAGTCAGCTACAGGAAGATGTTTATCAGTGCCCCCCCCCCCCCACCTCTTCCCCTCTTGTAAGCAGGAGCTGGGAAGAAGAGCTAGGAAGAAAGAAGACATAATTATGCATGCTAATGTACTAGTTTGCCTTGTGGGCATAACAACTAACACTTCTGCTTTGCATATGATGCAAATTAAATCAATCTAGATTTTAGGGGGGGGGCATAGAAGCTTTGTTATATGACTGCCATGAATTGGCAACAAGTAATAGAACTCTCTCTTTCTCTCCCTCTCTTTGTGTAAGCGTGTAAGTTTCCCCGTTGTTTTGTTTTTGGGGTACAGGTCATCTCCCCCTCCCCAGAGGTGATGTTAGGGGGTGGCCCACTAGGGCTGGAGCCCTGAATCTTTCATTTGGAGCCCCGAATCTCTGGGAGGCCCTCTGCCCCACCACCCCTGCTGTCCAGGGGCACTTGCTGAAATAAAGGTCCAGGGGCCCTGATGATCTCTGTTGCATCCCTGGGTTAGCTGGCATTTTGCCCACAGGTGCTTCACCTCCTGCTCTCTCTCCCCCCACCCCCAGAATCTTTCTGCCTGAGTTTTTTTTTCCAGAAAAAAATTCGGTCTCAATGAAATATATCGGACAAGCTGAGCCCCACTTATTTCAAGGCGGCCTACGTTCAGCTGACTTAGTTTGGATTCCACCCAGAATATCTCAGTTAATGCTGCCTCCTGTCTAGTGATGGGCAAACTTACCCTGACTGAATTCATTATTCACTCGAAAAGTAACACATTCTTCCATCCAGCTGAGCTCGGATGCGAGTTCTCCTTCAGTACGAAACCTTGTCCCATGTATACGGGTTTTTGCGCATGCGCAGTATCATCAAGCTGCATCTTGGGAGCTGTAATTTGGAACCGTGTAGTGCGGCATGACGTCACGTGCCACCGTGTCACACGGCCCCTTTCTGATTGGTTGTTTTCACATGGCCGGCCTTCCCGATGACGTCATGTGATGTTCCCTCACCGTCGCTCACATGAAGAGAGAACTGCAGGGTCCCCTTCCTCCTCCTCGGAGCCAGACCTGTGGCGGCGGCAACGCCAGCAACAAGGGAAGCAGCTAATGAGATTGCTTCAAATAATTGGTGTGTGTGTGTGTGTGTGTGTGTGTGTGTCTAGCTGGTAGGTTGACTGAAAATGTGTGTGTGTGTGTGTGTGTGTGTGTGTGTAATCTGTGCACATGCTCCGAAGCTCGCAATCAATTCCGAATTTAATAGTGAATTTGTAATACACCAGTCCACGCTCACTACAAAGATGAGAAGTACAAACCGACGAGTTTTGACCAACGAGCCAACGAATTACAAAATTCAGCAGCATCATTACTCCTGGCACACCAAGCGGTACCCAAGCATCGTTTCTCTGGGCCCGGGACAAATTTGTACAAAGTGGCCACAGCCAACCCTCTCGCTCCATGAGCTTTCCCAGGCCCTCTTTACACATACCATTCACACACATACATACATACACACAAACACACACACACACACACACACACACACTGAAGTCGAGCCTTTGGGAGCCAACGCTGTAAGGCCCCAGGAGGGTCTTGAAGCAGTCGTTCCTAACTAAGCCAGCTTCACTCGCTGCTCGCCTTTCTCAAGTGCTGTTAACATTTCCTTGTAGGGAATGATTTAGCTTGTCTGAGTGTGGAAAGCTAAGCCGGGTCAAGCCTGGTTGTTACTTGGATGGGAGACCCCTCCTCTGGTTTGCTGCATTGAGCAGGGGGTTGGGCTCGATGGCCTTGTAGGCTCCTTCCAACTCTATGAAATCTATGGTGGCTTCTAAGCCATGTTTGCTTCAGAGTGGCTTGTCGTGTTGTCTGAGTGGCTTGTGCGTGGTTCACAAACCGTGCTGCTGGGTTCAGGCAACATGGCAAGCCACTCTGAAACAAACATGGCTTAGAAGCCGCCATCATGGCTTATCGCGTTGTGTGTGAACCCAGTCAGAGGCTTAATTTCCCAAGGTGCCCATGTCCTCTGCTGCTCCGGCATCACCAGGTTCGCCTTCAGCCGCCTCCTAGTCTGAGGCGGGAGAGAGCGTTGCCCTCAGAGACACAGGGCGCTTCCAGACAGAGGGCTCCCAGCGCTACCACTCAGAACGTATATTGTGCAGCTGTTCCTTCTCGATGGATTTGATCTATGGAATCTGTGAAGAAAAGCAGACTCTCCACCACACAGGTGTAAACAAGTGTAACCCCAGCTGGAGGCTGGGAACCTCGTGCAAATGTACATCGTTCCTCTGATGACTCTGGGCCTGAGAGTCTCCTGCAAATGTACATAGTTTCCTTTGATGGCCCTGTGTCGACTCAGAGTCTCCCATGTGTTCGCATGCAAATGTTCCCCAAGCACTCTAGTCATGGTCAGGAGTTCACCCCCCCTGACACCTAGGAGTCACCCCCCTCCCCTGCCTAGCCCAGATGAAATTCATCGTGATTGGCCAAGGACAGCCGGGCTACCGAAAGGAGGGGCGGGGAGGGAAATCAGATACTGCCAGCCGTGGCTTCTGGGTTTGGTGGTGGTTGTCTGGACGCAAAGGAGCGCGGAGTAGTGCTTTTGCTGAGGCAGGCCCTAAGAAGACCAACCCCCCAGGCAAAGAGTAAGTGCCTGGGTGTTTATATAGTAAAGGAACTAGCTTTGTTGTTTTGTAGCTCTACTTTGGTATACCAAAGTGTCTCCCCACCTTTTCCCCCTTCTCTCATTCCCCACCTTTTATTGTAATCGGTTTACCTTGAATAAACGTTCCTGGTTCTACCCCACACGGTGTGTGTGGTTCCTCTGTGGTCCAGTGCTCAAATCCAGAGTATATATAGACCAAGGGCAAGGCCCTGAGAGAATCAGTGTCCAGACGGCAGAGCCAAGGCTGGCAGTTTGGCGCCTTTGATCTCTCGTCTTGAGATAAACGAGCGGTTGCAGTCCTTCACAAAATCTATGAATTTTTTTTTGGGGGGGGGGAAGAAAAATGATGGAATAAGTGCTGGGAAAACATAGGAGGGTTACAAGAAGTGGAAGGGGTGGTCGTCTGGCTCTCACCCCACCCGCCGCAGTAAAATTCTGTGAAGGAAGCAGGGTGACACGTGAGAGTGCCGGAAAAGCTTCACCTGGAAGGAGCCAGCATCTCTGTGTGTCGCGGCAGATACACATAGCGGACTGACAGTAGCGGGAGCTGGACATTATTGGCATCTGTCCGACCGGGTAATGCGATCTGGACTGGAAGTGGACCCGGCAGGGGTGCCACGACCACTTATATAGCAATTCACACACACACGGCCCCTTTGCAGTCTCGCTTTGTGAGCTTCTGCATAAAGTGTGGCGTGTGGGCATCCGTGCAGGCTGGCGAGAGGATCCGAGAGCGCGTGCCCTGGACAGGCTCCCGCTGTTGACGATTCATGGTTTTCTTGAATTCCTTCAGTGAAAAGACTGTATAACTAACTCGCTCCCGTTCCAACTAGAGCTGAGCCGAAGTTTCTCAGATGATGCTTTTCTGAGAACGTTTCTGATTTCTTCTTCTTCTTACCTCTCTAGGAAACAAGATCGATTGATTTATTATTTAAAATATTTTTGGGCCGGCTTTCAGGGTAGGAGCCCTCCCAGGGCGACGTACAAAACAGTAACATTCACACAATAAAAGCCGATGCGGTAATAAAAACAGCAAACATTAAACAACAACAACAACAACAGACACTAGCATCAGACGAAATCTACCGCCCTGTCCGGTGAAACAGAATCAGGGGATGGCCAAAAGTAAACAAATAAGTTTTCAGGGCCTTCCTAAATGGCAACTTATTCCAGAGGTGTGAGGCCCCAGAAAAGGCCCCAGGAGGGCTCCCAGACTACACACTTGGTCTTTTAGGGGGAGTGCAAGCCCATCTAAGACTAGTCGTAAACCTCCATCCAGAGTAGTTGGTTCCCCAACCCACACAGTACCTCTCCGTCTTGTCTGGATTAAGTCTCAGCTTGTTCACTCTCATCCACCTCAAAGCCTCCCTGGGATATATAGATACTAGAAACTGAGAGGTCAGGTCGAGCTGAGAAGGCCACTTTGCAGAATTTTTCACCAAATATTATCTACCATTCTTTTTTCTTGTGGTGGCCACCCTTCCCCCCCCCCACCGCCATACAATGCCCCAGAATGATGGCTGCTCCAGGGCATTGTAGAGGATTGCAAAAAAACCCTTCCGGGAAACAAGACAGAGAAGGAAGCTGTGCTCCTGCGACTGCTAGTGGCGAGGTCCACCCCGGAGAAACTGTTTTTGGAGAATTTTTCCTCCCCCTGGAGAAATTCGGTGAGATGCTTCCTCCATCACCCCGATTTCTCTGCCCGCAGGAATTTTAAGAGGCCCCTTGTGTGCAGCTTCCAGCTTCCAGCATCTGCATCCTTCCCGTCTGGAGACAAAAGCTCGCCTCCCTCCCAGTTCTTTTATGGAGATCCTGCTGCAATTAGCGTATGCAGCTGCCTAGCAGCTAGATCCATACAAATAACTATTAATTAGAGTAATAAACCCTTGCAAGGAGTCTTCCCACACCTGCCTGCTGGCCTGGTTTTACTGCAGTTGCAACACCTCTGCAAAGCAGATGGAGGGCAAAGAAGGAACTGAGGATCAGGCCGAGAGAGTCTCTGGTTCCCATGCGAACATAATAATGGAGCTTAGCACTTTTGTACTGCATCCATGGAGTGTTCAAGGCCCTCTGTATTCACGCTCTCGGCAAGCCTGTGTCTGATGGCATCTACTGAGAGCGCAAACTCAATTCTCTGAGTGTGGCTCATTCTGTAGCTAAAACAGCAGCGCCTACACACCCGGGCGGGGGAAGAGATCTCTGAAGGCTGGGCGGAACCTCAAGGGTTTCAGAAGTACAACAAAAATCTTTGGGGGGGGGAATAGCCCCTCTGAAGCGGGGAGGCAATCCCAAAACAGCCCTATGAGAAATGAGCGTGCTCTCAGTAGCCACAGAATGCCAAGAAGCTGTTGGGGGGGGGTGGCGAGTGGAAAACTCAGCTGGCGGGGAGGGGCGCAAATGGATTGGACCATCTTCCAATAGGGTGTGGCGTAGTGGTGAGAGTGTCGGACTGGGGCTCGGGAGATCCGGGTTCTAGTCCCTGCTCGGCCACGAAACTCCCCGGGCGACTTTGGGCCAGTCACTGACTCTCAGCCTAACCTACCTCACAGGGTTGTTGTGTGAGGATAAAATGGAGAGGAGGAGGAGGAGGATTATGTAAGCCGCCTTGGGTTCCTTGCAGGAAAAAAGGCGGGGTATAAATATAATAAATAAATAAATAAAATAAAATAAATAGGGTACGATTGGCTGGCTGGATTGTTGCCAGCGGGTCCTCCTCTACACCCCCATATTTCCGATGTAGGTCTGAGGCTGTGTAGGGTGCCAGGGGGCGGGGCTCGAGCCAGCAGATCCAGGCACCCCTCACTCTCTGCTTGCAAGTGGGGGGCCCGGCTGGCTTGAGGCTGGCTGCCACACGTCCCCCCCCCCCCCGTGGCAGTGGCAGGGAGAGAGACCGTAGTCAGGCACTTCAGAAGGAGCCAGTGATCTGCAGAGCCAAGGGGGGTCCTCCCGACTGTGCGCACGAGCACTCCAAGTCTTGGTCTCTCACTTGGAGCAAGTTGTCCAAGAAGTATCTTGGTCTGCCATATGGCCACCACCACCATCATCATCATCTGTTGTTGTTGTTATTGTTGTTATTGTTGTTATTGTTGTTATTGTCATCATCATCATCATCATCTCTATATCACGCCTATCAGGGGAGGCTGGTGACTCCTATTTTGGTGGGGCTCCTTATCCATTGCAGGTTTCGCAGCTTTCATTTGGAGCTTTACAGGAGCTCTCCGTGGTGCTGTGCGCCACCCCCAAAATAGGTTCACCACCACGGAGCACCGTGGATAGATCCTATAAAGCTCCAAATAAAAACCTGCAGTGGAGCTCGCTCACACCAGCCTCCCCGGAGGCTTTCCCCCTCTTGCGAGGAACCCGAGGCAGCTTACATGATCCTCCTCCTCTCCATCTTATCCCCACAACAACCCTGTGAGGTAGGTTAGCCTGACAGTTAATGACTCGCCCAAAGTCACCCAGTGAGCTTCATGGCTGAGCGGGGACTAGAACCCGGGTCTCCTGAGTCCCAGTCCAACACTCTCACCCAGTGTTCTCCAACCTTGGGTCCCCAGATGTGTTTGGCCTACAACTCCCAGCATGCCCCAGCCAGCATAGCTGGCTGGGGCATGCTGGGAGTTGTAGGCCAAACACATCTGGGGACCCAAGGTTGGAGAACAGTGCTCTAACTGCTAGGCCACACTGGCTCCCTTAGACCATGTCATCTGCCTCTGGCCCTTGGGATCCTTATCCACCTGCTCCAGAATCTGACCACTGGCCTGTTTGGACCCTTCCGAGCCTGAGACAGGGTGGGGGGAGCTTGAGCCAGCATCATAAATTCTCCTTGCAATGTAGGTGACAGCCTCCTGGGCACACTATGGTGGACGATCATCACCACAGTGAAGGATCATCTGGATCCAACATCTGCCCGCAGTGCAGTCCTGTGCACACTGAACCGGGAGTAAGCCCCATCGAGCTCGGCGGGGCTGACTTTTGCGTAAGCATGCCTGGGGTGAGGCTGCGCCAGGTGCCAGGGGAGCGATGGTCAGCGTCATTCAACATCCAGAATAATGCCAAAATAGGTCAATGAGGTGCTAAAATCTGTTGATTTGTACCGTCTGAAGCAATAAGCAACAGCAGCCATTGATTAAATCAAGTGCAGGCATTTAATCAACTGTACATCTGGTTTGTTTCCCCCCCCCTTCTGCCGAAAATTAATTTTGCATCAACAAAGCCACACAGACAGGGCTGGGCATCACTTATCTCCCAATCAGCAGGAAGACAAATGTGTCTCACACACACACACTGCTTCAGCCAGGCCCTCGAATGGATGCTCAGCATATAGAACATACGGTAATCCTCAGTCTGCAAACCATCCGTCAATCGCAGATGATTGCTTAACGCAGGTTAGCTCCTTCTTCACTACGGCAGGACTGAAACGAACTTACCTTGTTTCATGTTTGTTTAAAGAGTGTCAGAAACTGACTCCCATTTTTGGTGACGTTTGATACTCAGGAACATATTCCCATTGTTTGAAATGCTCTTCTTCTTCTTATTTCTTTATTATTTATTTATTGCATTTATACCCCCCGCTCTTCAGCCAGAAAAGACTCCCAGAGCAGCTTACACAGATTAATAATAAGTCCCTGCCCTCAGGCTCACAATCTAAAAGACACGACACAAAAGGAAAAGGGATTGGGAGGGAGGAGGAAGAATGCAAAACTCAGGCACCAGTTCTTCGTTAAAAAGGTTCTTATAGGTTTTTCTTTCTTTTCTTCTTTTTTTTTTTTCTGGCAGGGAAGGCAAAACAAGCTCCCTGCAGCTGTTCCTTCTTTGGCTGATGATGTATGGGGCCAGGTTGGTCTCTCCCCCTTGCTGTGATGTTACTCCTGGGAGGCAGGGGGTGCAGCCTCCTAGTGGCCCTTCTAAAAACCTTTGCCCTCACTGCCCTTGCCCTCACTTATCCACAACGCCATTAAATCCGGTTGGCGTAGCAAACCATGTGATTGTGGCCGTCCATGAGATCATCATATCATCAGATGCGGCACTGTGATACTGTCAACAACAACAAAATCAACACAAGCAGCAGCACTCTGGGTAAATGAGGCCAGACAAGGAAAGTGAGGGCAAAGAAAAGAAAACGTCACTAAGAAGCATCAGCCAGGGCAAGAGTGCACAACCCACGGCCTGCGCGTGGCCCCCAGATGTGTGTAGTGCGGCCCCCGCGCTCCCCCATGTTGAGGCTGCCTGCCCCACAAAATTCCTCCCCTCCCCCAGCGCTGATCGGCATCTCTGCTTCCGAGCTGCAGCAATGCTAATTGGGGCCACCAAGAGAAGGCTATACAGCTCCCTCCTCCCCCCCCCCCCCAGTGCCCTTGCAGCAGCTGCCATTAGGGGCATGGAAGAAGCGATACCCTCCTCCCACCAGGAGGCAGCAAAGCCCGTTGGACCCGATGGGCATCACTGCTTTGCACCTCTGTTACGGAAGCGGTAATGCTGGCTGTTTCCGGGTTGCTGTGGGCAGGAGAAGACTTTAGCCTCCCCCCCCCCATGACCCTGAAACAGCCTTTCGCCCACCCCAGCAAGCTGCTGCTGGATCGCTTGGATGGCTGCAAGGCTGAAGCTTCCCCCCTCCCTAGTGTATGTACAGTATGTACGTGGGCCGCACACCATATCAGTGGCCCTCGGAGCCAAAAAGGCTGTGCACCCCTGAGCTCGGGGAAGAAAAAAAGACAAATAGTGCAAACGTTCAACCAGGTGTATCTGTGTGTATGGCAGGAGTGGGCAGAAGGTAGATCTCCAGATGTTTGGGACTTCAACTCACAGCATCCGATTATTGGCCGTGCTCACAGGGGCTTCTGGGCGTCGGAAGTCCAAAGCGTCTGGAGATCTACCTTCTGCTCACCCCCCAGGTGCATGGGATAATTTGCACCAATTTGGAGGCAGATAGCAAACTAAGGATTCTTTGCCAATTGCCACACACACCTGGATCCTGAAACCTCCCAGCCACCCTTTTGTACTCCTGATGATGGCTGTTTAAGTGTAGATATTTTTTTTTCTTGTTCTGCTTTCTTCGAGTCACGCTTAATGGAGGGTCAAGGCTGGGCCGTGGGCAGCCGTCTGAAGTGACCTGGGAGCCAGGAACCGTAAGGGGGAAGAAGCCCCTAGTTCAGGACAAGAAGAGTAAATCAGAGCCGAAGGGCAAACCGAGAAGCAAGGTTAAGGAACAAGCCAGAAGTCGAGACCAAAACGCAAAGCAGGATGCGGGAGAAAGCCAGGACCAAAGGATACAGGAACACATCAGAGCTAAGGAAGACCTTATTGCTTGTGATAGCCCCAACTGGGACAGGAAGCCCTCTTATCCCACCTTCCTGCCCAGGAGGATCTGATGGCCGGCCAGGCCGCCTGCAGTTGCTGCACATGCCGTTCAGTGGCTGACCACATGGGGGAGCGGCACACAGATCCAGCAGCTCCTGAAAGACTCCTGCCCTGTTACTAGGCATCGGGGTGTTGTGCTCATGGCTCAGCGGCACAGCACGGGGGGCTTTGCATGCAGAAAGTCCCAGGTTCAATCCCTGGCATCTCCAGTTAAAGGATCCAGCGGCCAGCCTGCAGTTGCTGCCCCCTGCAGTTCAGGTGGCCCACCACATGGGGCAGCCATCTCACATAGATCTTTCCCAGTTCGAGCCCCGGCAGCTTCTGAATGGGAAGGGGAAAGGTTCCAGTCCATGTTAGTGACTGCAATGCAACCAGGAGTTGGCAGGTGCATTAATTTGTCCAAAGCAAAGGACAGACACACCCATTACCCAGGATGGGAAAGTGGCTACTCCTGGAAAAGCAGGCAGTGCAAAAAAGGAAGAGAACGTGATGAACGAAGCAACCGGCTGCACTAGGAGTTCCAGAGTTGGCTGGAAACTAGCTCCAAACCTGGAGATGCCAAGATGTAGCCATGCCATTCAGGGCTGGAGATTGCCAAGATGTAGCCATGCCATCAGGCTGCAGCAGAGGGAGAGGAGAAGCCATCAAATCTGCTGAAACACCAGCTGCGACCCGGCTCCTCTTCTCTGTGAACTATTTCCAATCTAGCTGGTCATGATAAAAAAGAACTTTTTAACTTTCAGAATCGGTGCCAAGAGTTTGCTTGTTTTCCCCTTCCCTCTTCACCCCATTTTCCTTTCGTGTCGTGTCTTTTTAGATTCTAAGTCAGTGGACAGGGGCTGTCTTGTCCTGTTGATTGAATGTAAGCCGCTCTGGCTGGGAGCTTTTCCAACTTGAGAGCGGTGCAGAAGTGCTTTAAACAAACGCACAAGAAAATGTCCGTTTTTGTCCCGCACAGCAGCAGCTGGAATGGCCATTCCTG
The DNA here is from genome assembly GCA_021292165.1 of Shinisaurus crocodilurus. NCBI lineage: Eukaryota > Metazoa > Chordata > Lepidosauria > Squamata > Shinisauridae > Shinisaurus > Shinisaurus crocodilurus. The sequence continues at coordinate 75,106 of JAHFWL010000140.1, forward strand.
CAGAGGAAGTGTGGGGAACGTGGGGCCCTCCAACACTCATCCACAACACTCATCATCGCCAGCCAGCATGGCCTATGGCCAGGATGATGGGAGCTGTAGTTGACCACGTATCTGGAGGGCCACCCCTGCTGTAGAGAGATGAAACAATCACTGACGCCTTTGATCTCCCGGCTCACCCCCATTAATGCCTCCCGAGGCATCTCTAATTCCCTTTCATTTTCATTCATTAGCCAAGCACTGGAGACATGTCAGGCACGGCCATGTTACCGTTTAAATCCCGTTGCATCTCCCCAATGACTCCAATTACATTTTCAATATTTATTCATCATTCTGGCCTGGCAGGGCATCTCACTCTTGGCGCCGGAGAGCAGTCGCTCATGGGGAGGGGGGGGGGCAGAGCGGGGGCGGGGGCAGGAGAGGAATGGTTGGTCGGGAGGAGGCAGAAGCACGCGGTGGAGGGTTGGCTCCCCAAATCCCTCCATCCCTGTCGCAGAGCTTGGAAAGGCAAGGCGCGCTTAACCAAGCAATTCCAGATTGTCAATTTGAGAAAGGTGAGGGGGGGGGGGGGAGATGCCACGTACATCCCAAATGAGGATCTCTTACCGTGCACAAACAGAGGCCTCCATGCCTAGAGAGAGAGAGAGAGAGATCCAAGGAGGCTTCCCTGACTCCATGCCTGGAGAGAGAGAGACGCAGGGATACAGCGCATGTATCTCACAGTTGTGGTAGAAACGAGACAGAGTTTTTTGCTGCATTAATTTGGCTGTTGGTGTGTTAACCTTGTTTTAATGCTTGGGTACATTGCTTAGATAATGGCATTCCATAAAGGTGGCGAATCAGCATCACGAGCAAACAAGAGATGGGAGATCCCGGTTCAAAAATCCCTATTGAGCTGTTGAACTCATGGGGATGGTCTTCTGCGCCACCATGCATCCCCCCTGGCTTAATTCAGCTTAACAGGTTTTGCTAGGGGGTGGGACATTAGGGGTGCCAATGGAGTGGCAAAGAGTGGAGGAGGGTTGGTCCCCTCCCCTCCCCCGGAGACACAGTTTGTACTGCTAGATCACGGATGGGAACCAGTTGCCAGGCTACATTTCCCATAATTCCTGGTACCACTGGCCTTGCTAGGTGGCGCTGATGGGAACTGCAGTCCAACAACACCTGGAAGACCGCCAGTTCCCCACCCCTGGCCCAGGTTAATGAAGCTGACTGGCTGAGATAGTTTGGCATGGCATAGCAGTGCAGCTTACGGATCCTCCATGTGTCTTCACCATGCAACTTCCTGGAGGGAATTCTTGAATTTCATGACATAGAATCATAGAAAAGTAGAGTTGGAAGGGGCCTATAAGGCCATCGATTCCAACCCCCTGTGCAACGCAGGAATCCAAGTCAAAGCATCCCTGATAGATGGCTGTCCAGCTGCACCTTGAACGAATGCCTCCAGTGTGGGAGAGCTCACAACCTCCCTAGGTAGTAGGTTCCATTGTCTTATTGTTCTGACAGTCAGGAAATTTTTCCTGATGTTTAGGTGGAATCTGGGTTCCTGTCACTTGAGCCCATTATTCCATGTCCTGCAAACTGGGATGATAGAGAAGAGATCCTGGCCCTCCTCTTTGTGACAACCCTTCAAGTACTGGAAGAGTGCTGTCATATCTCCCCGCCCTCAGTCTTCTCTTCTGAAGGCTAAACATGCCCAGTTCTTTGATTATTTCCAGTCCCCTGATCATCTTTGTTGCCCTCCTCTGAACCCTCTCCAGTTTGTCTACATCCTTCTTAAAGTGTGGTGCCCAGAACATCTTCAAAGAATGGTGAAATACCATTCTTCTTGGCTAACACAATATCTAATGTGTCCCAATCTGGACTTGTCTGGCAGCACAAGCCCATATCCCATATCACAGCCCCACTTGGGGAGCGGAGGAGGGACCATGACCAGACCATAAGTATGGTCCAGATCAGGGCCCCAAGAAGGGAGAATCATAGGGATGGATGAATTCATCAGTTTCACTTTCTCCTACATTCTTTCTTTCTTTCTTTTTTTTAACTTCAAGTTCTTTGCATCCCAAATATGAAGGAATTTGCAAATGTCCTGGCAAAATTCAATAGGGACAGCTATTCCCAGCACGGAGAAGACCATCTTGTACCTGCCTATCTGCTTTGGAGCTGTTGAAGATATATCATGAAAAGGAGTGGTGGCATCCCTAATGCATCACCAACATGTTTGAGCACACAAGGATCCAAAGCCAAACTTTTAAGAGCTAAGCACTCAAAGCCCTCTTGAGCTGGATGGACGAATCTATCAGTTTTGGTTTCTCCCACATTCCATTTTTGTTTGTTTGTTTGTTTAAGTCTCAAGTTCTTTCCATCCCAGATGTGAAGACATTTGTGAATTTTGGAAATCCTGATTAAAAATGAACTGAAATGAAATTCTCACCCACCCCTAGGACTCAGCTAGACTAAGTGTGTATAAGCTGTCCATTATTGCCTGGAAGCTGCTGGTGCAACATCCTCCTCCGTAGACTTGCTCCTAATTTTAGGACAGCCCTCTTCTGGCTGCCTTGCTCAGATGGCTCGAATGGCTAGAATGAGCCAGACACAGGTGGGCCGGGAGTCTGGAGATGCAGAGGAGGAAGGACCGGACGGGTTCCCCAGCAATGAGGTACCCAGGCAGAAGGGAAATCACCAGGTCTTCACAGATTTATATCCCTCAATATAGCGTCTGATCGGCCCTCTAGCGCCACCTAACTTCTCAGGCCAGGAGGATCACATGGGCCACTGTGGAAGATTCCTGGCCAGAGTGGCCTGCAGCTCTCTCTCTCCTCTGACCACCAGCCCAGGTGATGCTGCCAAGGCTTAGCCATGCCCAGGCCCTGAGAGCCAGCGGTCACTTCGAAGGAGGAGCAGGAGCTCCCCGCCAGCAAACGCCGGCACGACCAGCGACTGTGAGAAATTGACCATCCCTGGAAAGCCTTTGGGCCCCTGATGCTCCAGCTGCAGGGCAGGAGATCTCCACACCCAGTTGCCTTGGCTCCCAGCTGGATCTTGGCCTGCCTTCCTCATAGCCACCAGGGCCACCGGAGCACAAGAGAGGCAGTGAGCCAGGCAGGAGCTTCTGGGCTGCCAGCATAGCGCCCGGCTAGCCCCTTATATGCAAGACTACTCGGGAGAATGGGGAAGCCCATGCAGGTGCTGTCCTGGATCAGGGCCTGGTTGAAAACCAGGAAGGGGCAGCACCTCCCCAGCTCCTCCACATAGGCTGAGCCAGACTGCTGCTGGAGCGACAGCTCCCTTGGTGCTCGGACAGGTGGCAACAAGCATTTCGACTGCGAACCTCTCCAAAAGGGGGGAATTGAACAGGGCTGTGGAGGCTATTCCAGTTCCACAAGTCTCCTGGCTTGGGCCCCCTGGCGCCTGACACTGACCCCTAGCTCAGCTCCGTGGCCTTGATCAGCACTTGCTTACTGCCAGTGAGGGATCAGTGGTTTCTATACCGTATTAGAATCCGCCGGTTCTCTTTCTCTCCCTCTTTCCAGTTCAGCATTTTCCTTTCGAAAGGGGCTCTTCTTTTACTCAGCATTTCATCTCGCCGATTTGAGTATAGGCCGGTCTCCCGCAACCCGGTGCCCTCCAGATGTGTTGGACTACACATGGCATTTTGGCCATGCTGGCCGGGGATAGTGGGAGTTGTAGTCCCACATAGCTGGAGGAGGGCACCAGTTTGGGGAAGGCTAGTGTTAGACACACTCAGTTTAATGTGTGTGTGCGCGTGCGTGCGCGTTTATAGAGAGATGAGTCCTTGAATGCATGCGCAGGAAGATGCACTCCTCTCCGAGTAGCTGTCCAGCCCCTGCTGCTTCTGCCACAGCAAGTAACACAATCTCCTTGGAAGTCACCACCAGCAGCCGAGAATAAATATTTATGGCTGTTCACCTTTAGCTTCCGACGTCTTGCCTCTCTGCATTAGTCTCTCCGGCGTCCGACAGCCGCTCTCCCCCTGATCTCGGTTGTGCCCTCCCTTCTGAGCTCTGCAAATGCAACATTGGAAGATGCCTACACCAAGTCAGACTCCTTGTCCCAGGGATGGGGGACTCGGACTCCAGGACTCGACTCGTGAGTTGGACTGAGTCCCCCCCTCTGACTCGAGTCAGACTCGAGTCCCAATATTTTTAATGGACTCGAGACTCGACTCGGGACTCGAGACCAAGGACTCATGGTCCAAAATTGTGTTCCTCAAATGCAACATGGATAGGTTTTAGGAAAGTACAGCAGTTTATTTGTTTAAAATCATTTTCCCTAAAATGCAACCTTCAGACATTTGGGTTTGCTGTCTTTGCCTGCCTGTGTGGGGTTCCCGCCTCCTCTGCCTGCCTGGTCTCTTCTTAACCAGTTCCCAGTTTGAATTGTCCAAGACAAAGGCCTCTGCCTGCCTGCTTTGGGGTTCCCTGCCTTCTCTGCCTGCCTGGTTATTTTGGGTTTGTCTGCCTGGTCTGTTCTTGCCAAAATCAGTTGCAGAGTTTTGAAATAAAAAGGCACACTTGTGCCTAGAATTTATCTAAGCCACACATCTGAAATAGCCTTATTTTGTTGGGAAAACCCCCCATTGATTTTAATAGTGGAGTCAGCTTTGGGAGTGACTCGTGACTCGTGAGTCACCATTTTGGACCAAGGACTCGGACTCGGACTCGAGACTTGGGTCCAAAAGACTCGTGACTCGACTCGTGACTCGAGACCAAGGACTCTCCAACATCCCTGCCTTGTCCATCCAGCCCAGCATTGCCACCTCTGCCTGGCAGTGCCTCTCCAGGGTCTCTCGGGCCTGTTACCGATCCACTTCAACTGGAGATGTTGGGGATGGAAGTTCTGACCGTCTTGAGCCATCCCCAGAGATCCAGGAGACTTTGGCACTGCTTGGCTGATTGGGGGTGGGTGGGAGAGTCATTTTGCAGTGCTAGCCCAAGAACAAATAGCCTTCCCAGGTGAGGAATATCTTTGGCACCCTTTCCTTTGTGCAACTTCTGAATACACTCGTTTTTTATTGCATTTGTACGGTGCTCCAATTACAAGGGGCAGAGAGACACACACGCCCTCAGCCGCCGTTACCGTTTTATTGTGCCCCCTTTAGCAATTGTTGTTTAGAAGGCTGTGTGGGGGAGGGTGTGATATGGCTAAAACCGGGGGGGAAGTCAAGGGGTGGTGCTTGTGGATCTAGTTAAGGGCCTCCTGCCGTAACCCCTTAATCTGAGTGCTGCGTTTGCGGCCCATTTCCAAACCTTGATGCACAATCTGTGCGCCGTGTTTAGCTTTGTTGTCCTATAAAACCTGCACATAATAACTTGCATGTGTGGATCTGATTGCAATCACTTGCACACATGCACCCCATTTGTTGGTGTCGTAAAACTTTCCTGCAAACTAAAAGGAAAGGAAAAGAAAAAACTGCCGCTGGCCATGAAAGTCGATGTTGCCAGTTATACACATGAAGGCAATCTGTTTTACTATTTGCAGAGTGGTAGACGCTGGTGCATGACAGGCACTTCCTCAAGTCCGATGCCCCAAGTGGTTGCCTACTCTTAAATCTGGCCCTAATTTTTAGATGGCCACTATGGGAAGCAGGAATCCTGGACGAGCTGCAGCTTTGGTCTGATCCAGCAAGGCTCCTAGCACAATTTGGAATTGGAAGAAGGGATGTTGCGCGCACCATGTATTTATTCAAAGAAGGAATAATTCAAGATTATTATGGGCTCAAGTTACAGAAGAATGTAATGGATAAATGGACTCAAGTTACAGGAAACCCATTGCATTACATTATAATGTCACGGAATAATGGGCTCAAGTTACAGGAAGCCAGATTCCGCCTGGACATCAGGAAAATTTTCCTGACTGTTAGAGCAATACTCCAATCTATGGAACCAACTACCTAGGGAGGTTGTGGGCTCTCCCCTCTGGAGGCATTCAAGGTGCGACTGGACAGCCGCCTGTCAGGGATGCTTTGACTTGGATTCCTGCATTGAGCGGGGGGGTTGGACTCGATGGCCTTGTAGGCCCCTTCCAACTCTACATATTCTATGACTCTATGATTCTAAGATTGATCTGTTATTTTAAAATGCCCATTTTCCTTTTGCCATGCAAATGCAGACTCTTGTATCCCCTCAAGGTTTGTTGTTGGCTGGCCCTTCCGCTCCCCACAGAACAGGGGTTCTCAACGGGGGGGGGGAATTCCCCTGGGGGGAATTTTAGGGTTTCGGGGGGGGGAATTGGGAGCACAGACTCAAACTGTTGGAATACCGATCTTTCTACAAATTACAATTCTACAGATTGTACATAATCTGCAGGACATCGCACCTTACTGTATGGCACAAATTAAGTCAGACAATCTTGGAAAGGGGGGCAATGACATTCTGACATATGGTGAAAAGGGTGCATGGGGCAAAAAAGGACGAGAACCACTGCCACAGAAGCTGAAGGAGTTTTGAGTTTTCTCTGGCACTCCCTCTAGCGTTTACACACTGCAATGTCTGGACTTTTAATCAGGTTTTATTGCACTCTCTCCAAACACCCTTGTTTTTAATTACTTTCCCTATAGAGACTGTTGATTTTTAGATCCTGCATATTGAGCAATTCGGAGTCTCTTGGGTATTGCATGCTGCCAAATCGTCACAATCTTTAGAAAGGGAAGTGTGTGCGTGCGTGTTTTAAAGTCTAGTTTATATATAGAAAAGCAAAACTATGACTCTTGTATTTTGTTTATCATTCCAAGTTGACTTTGTCGCTTCCGTATAACATCTCGGTTTGGCTCAGTACAGCAGAGCACAGAAAAAAGAGGGGGGGGGGAACTGGCCGAGTATATTGCTGTGGGTATAGATATGCCTCAGAAAATATTAAGTTTCAAAGACTTGTCTCTCAAGAGAGGTTGTTCAGAAAGACCCGCATTGCCCCAGTCATTTCCTGCTTTCCCATAAATTGGTCTGTACTTTCAAAATAAAGCAAGCCTGCATCTGTTTTTTTTTTACAGAAGCTGTGCAGAGGGAAGGAGCAACTGTAACAACCTACGCTGCTTCTTGAATGCAGATGGGGCGGCAGCTGCAGATTCGAGACTCACCCTCCAGAGTCCAGACCCGCTCGCTCTGATGAGGTCCTGGCCAGTGTTCAGATTATGGGGTGAAAGGTGCGGCCCCGTAATGCAATCCACAAGCTCATACCAAGAGTCCGACCACGGGTCCGTCCAGCTCAGGATTGCCTAGACCAGCCTTCTCCAATGCGGAGTCCCTCCAGATGTTTGGACCACAACTCCCATCCACCCCAGCTGGCGTGGCCAATGGTCAAGGATGGTGGGAGTTGTAGCTTAAAATACCCGGAGGAACTCGGGCTGGGGGAATGCTGGTCTGAGCTGATGGTGGCGGCTCTCCCTCCTGGAACCCAGGCCAGCATTTTTCTTAGCTGTTCCTGGAGTTTCTGGGTATCGAACCGGGACCTTTGCATGCAGAGCAGGTGTCTACTGCTGAGCTGCTGAGGCCCTTCCCCAACATGCAGCAGGGCAGAGTGTTTGGGTATGGATCTTGGTGCGGTGCAAGGAATACAGGGATTACAAGTGCACAAAGAGTGTCCCTCTTTTCATCTGTGAAATGCTGGAGGGTATGAACGCTGGTCATTGTAAGAACTTTGTAACGAAGACCTAGTGCCTAAGTTTGCTTTTTCTTCCCTCCCAGTCCCTCCCTCCCTCCCAGTCCCTTTTCCTTTAGTGCCGTGCCTTTTAGAATGTAAGCCTGAAGGCAGGGGATGTCTTCTTACTGTTGATCCTTTTAAGCACTCTAGGAAGGCTTTTTTGGCTGTGGCTGTGGACCACCACCGGGCCAGCCTACCAGGGCTTATGGGAGAGCCACCAATGTAGAAGGGCTCCCCACCACCACCAGGAGCTATGCCAAGGGTCCCCTCAAACCTAGAGTTGCTCCAGGATATCTCACTTTTCCCTACCACCAGTCATAAGGCCCATTGACCATCACAGGCCTGTGGCTCACGCTGGCTCAGCTTGTCTGAGCGTGGAAAGCTAAGCAGGGTCAGGCCTGGTTATTACTTGGATGGGAGACCCCTCCGCTAGTTTCCTGCATTGATCAGGGGGTTGGACTCGATGGCCTTGTAGGCCCCTTCCAACTCTATGATTCGATTCGATTCTACTTGGAGTTGCCTTCCACGGACATGAAGAAACACAAGAAATTATCGAGTTACCATTGTTGAACTGGCACCAGTCCAGATGTGCAAGGCTTAATTGCAATTCATTTTCATCGTGAGCAGCAGTGGGAGGTGGATTGAGGAAGGCACTGGCGGAATGTAAATAGAGCCCTTTTAAGTATCTTCACAGCCTTGGAAGCAGGGCATTCGCAGGAGCGCAGGTTGCGGTTCTCTGCCAGCCGCTCCATTAGCCGCAGGCTTGGCGAGCTGAAAGATCAGCCCGGCTGGAGACTTCTTGTTGCAAGGCATCATTAGCCGAGGAAGTTTTCCTGTTTGCAGCTCTAGAAAAAAAAAAAAGGGAACAAAACCACATATTTGCTTCCAATGGGACCAGAAGGCAGCCATATAAATAAAAAAGTAAAGTGCCAGCCAGGCCCCAGCTGGTTTTGGTGGAACTTGTTTACATATGCAGTGACATCTTCCCTGAAACGTGTCAGGACTGAAGATGAGAGCTGGTGCCAGATGACTTTGGATGCTGAATGCTCAGGGCCCCCTGCCCTGTCAGCAGTGCTCGATTTGGATATGCGGCTGAAACATTGCCAGCTGTTCCCGTCGCTTCACCTGAGTCTTTCAGTTCTCCTGTGTGGTTCTGAGCACTCCTGTGCTGACTGTTGTGTCAGCTCCCTTCTGTTATGATATGTCCCCATGCTATCACTTTACCCAGCAAGTAACTGGAAGTATGTTACAATCCTGAACAAGAGAAATGCACGACAACTGGACAACATGCTCCTTTGCTTGATGGTGGAGAAGCTTCCGCCAGTGCCCAACATGGCAATATGCCTCCTAGTGGAGCTGAGTGTGAGAGCTGAGCTGTAGGCAACTGTCGGAAGGAAGGAGTCAGGAACCGGGAGCCAGAAGTGGTGCCAGGGATTCAGACAGAGCCCAGGGACAAAGCCAGGAGGAGGAATTGAACGGGGAAACGCCAGGATGCAGAGCCAAGGGACGAACAGAAACACACCAGAGTCAGGAAGACTGCTATCGCATAGGCAAAGGCCCAGCCCAAACAGGAAGTCTTTTTATAGCCCTTCCTGTCTAGGAGGGCCAAATGGGCACTTGAGTGGGTGGGGTCATTCCAGAGCCTGAGAGTACTTCACTGCCCAGGAAGCTGCTCCAAATTGCAGTTCTAGTGGTTCATCACATGGGGGCAGCCATGCACGGAGCTGAGGGCTCCCAGTTCTTGCCCCAGTGATCCCTAGCAGTGGTTCATTGGGAGCATTTCACCCCGGTGCCTCAAGGCCCGCTGCAGCTCTCCATGGCCTTTCACCATGGAACACCATCCGTCTTCCTAAAAGCCAGCCTCACCCCAACCTGCAGCCCTCTGGATGTCTTGGGCTAGAGCTCCCAGCATTCCTGACCATTGGCCATGCCAGCTGGGGCTGATGGGAGTTGTAATCCAAAACATCTGGAGGACAGCAGGCTGTGGAAGGCTGTCCTAACCCCTCGCCAGAAACAAACAGCTCTGATTTTCCGCCTCTGATCCGCGTGAGCTGCTGGGCCATTGACTCCCGTTGGGCCTCTCGCTCGCTCCCTACTCCATTGCCCAGCATTTTCTAATATCCAGTCTAGGTCGGCTTTGCTGAGATCTCTGAACTCATCAGCTTCAATCCATTTACTTCTGGCCATGCCTTTAGTTCCCCTGTATTAGGTCAAGATTGAGCACAGCCTATTTCAGATGCAGTGAAATTGATCCCCGCCTGCTTTAATCTCAATGTCATTGGCCTTTTGTAGAAACATTTCCAGAGGGGAATCCACTAATTCATATTTGATCACTGGCAAGCAGAGTCTCGGGCAGAGGGAAAACAGGGGCTCTTTCCAAGGAGGAGAGGGAAACCACAAGCTGGAAGAGCATCCATTTACTCCTCTTGGCACTGCTGTCAGGACCGATTTCCCCCAAGTGGATTTCCAAACAAGAGATGCAGAGACAGAAGCTTCGTTCTTCATTTCGTGAGCAAGGAGAGCCACTGTTTGGGGGTATTGCGTGAAGAGCTGCCGTCTTAATCAAGCCTAAGAAATTCTAGTGAAATGAAATGTTTAAACATCAATTACACGATTGCCATATCGACTTGAAGATGATGCTTGTTGAGTGGGTGACTGCTTTTTCGTTTCCGGAGAAGTGGAAGGCCGAGGCCTTGTTCTTGATGGCAGAGCACAATAGCAGCAGCAGACTTCACCCAACACACACACACACACACACACTTGTTTCTAAGTAGATGCTTCCTTTACCCCAGGTTGGAGTATTTCTTCATCTAGCCCAGTATTGCCTATTCTGGCTTGCAGAGTCTCCCCGGGGTAGGAATGGGCGAGAAATGTGGTCCGTCCAAATTCTTATGTGAATTTACCAAATTCTTATCTGCCAAGCCAATGAGCGAATCAGAACAGAGTTGTGCCAGCTCTGCATAGGCGTGCCTGTTTTGTTTGTTTGTTTGTTTGTTTGTGGGAGACGATTCTTCTTGGCCTATATGAACAAGAGGCCGAGAAGGTCAGAACGATGCATTACTGTGGCTTCCACACCATGCTGAAATCGTAGCACCTCACCTGACAGGCAATTTCTCTGCTGGTGTTTTGGTGCTAGTGCATTGGCTGTGTCAACAA